>MU225172.1:1798718-1817156 GCA_018584345.1 Thuja plicata | reverse complement strand
CCAATCTGAATTTCCACAGTATCTTTGAGGTCCCGAGAAAGGTCGACCTCAACACAGACCCGCTTCTGGGGACGGGCATTGAAAAAATTGTCATGTTCCATGACAATGACCTTGCCTAGGGTCTTGGCAATAGCTTCAATAAAAGGCTAGCACGGCAAAGGGAGACCAGGGAACTCAACCCAAACAGGAACCCTAAGTTTTTTATCGTCGGAGACAGTAAAGTCTCGAGACCACCTCTGGAAAACTAACAGGGAAGACCTAACAGTCCAGGGACCACGGTTGAAAATCGCATCCGCCTGGGAAGGGTTAGCAAACCTGAAAAGGAAAAAACCTTTGGTAAGGTTTTGCACTCCGTCAAGACGGACCCCATGAGGGGTCCAGCTCTTGTTGACCCAGTCCTTGAGGATACTTTCAGGAGGAGTACGACCCACAAAATATCCAATTAGCGTATGTTTCTCTAACCATTCACATGCAGTATCAAATTCCTGAGGATTAAGGATAATGTCAGGGTTGCCTCGTGGAAGACCTTCGGGATGAACTTGCGAGGACATTTGTTCGGAGGAGGCGCCATGGCAGTCTGAAGCTTCAACTCGAGCACCAGCAGTAACTGCTGGGCCAAAGTTGGCCAGAGCCATACTAAAGGCTAACCCTAATGAGATCCCGCAGTAAATGCGGTATGACAGATGGATGGCTCAGAGCGGAAACACAGACAGAATGCCATACACATGAAAACCCTAGCAGAGCGTTTTTTTTCCTCTGCTATGTTATAATTATTTGTTTTAAATAATATTTAGTTTGTAGAAATGTTAGAAAATGATAGTTGAATTTTAGAATATGTTAGAAAATTAGAGTAGTATGTTAGAAAATTATAGTAGAATGTTAGAAAATGTTAGAAAACATTAAAAACCTGTAGTATAAATGTTAGAACATGTTTGCAAATTATAACTTAGTATACATTAGAAAATATTAGAAACCTGTAACTTAGTAAACATTAGAAAATATTAGAAAATTATAACTTAGTATACATTAGAAAACATTAAAAATTTGTAATTAGAATGTAACTTAGTATACATTAGAAAATTGTAACTTATTATATATTAGAAAGTGTTATAAAATTGTAACTTAGTATATACATTAGAAAATATTAGAAAATTGTACCTTAGTAAACATTAGGAAATATTAGAAAATTATAACTTAGTGCATACATTAGAAAACATTAGAAAATCATAATTAGAATGTAACTTAGTATACATTAGAAAATTATAACATAGTATACATTAGAAAACATTAGAAAAGTGTAATTAGAATGTTAGCAAATGTTATAAAAAAATGTAACCTAGTATGTTAGAAAATATTAGAAAATGATAAAAAAATCATAACTTAGAATGTTAGAAATTAAAAATATTTGTTTTTAAATTGCTTTTAAATTTAGTAAATTTATTAGCAATATCTCTCTCTTTCTCTCTCTAAATTATGTACATATATGTTTTAGAGTTACACATGTATATATATATGTTAGTCATGTAGAGTTAGATGTTAAAACATTATATGCCTGAGTACATGTCCTAGTACACTTTAAGACACTTAGAGGACCCTAGTAACTTACACCTTAGGACCCCTACATTGACATTTAAACCTTTTTAAGAAACCAAGTAGGACCCTTAAACATGAAACTCTAACCATATTGAACCCTATCATGAAACTCTAACAAATTAACCCTAACATGAAACTGAAACATAAATCAACATAAACTCTAACATCAGTTACCCTAAAATTAAACCTTAACCATATTGAATCCTAACATGAAACCCTAACATGAAACCTTAACCATATTGAACCCTATCATGAAACCTTAACCATATTGAACCCTAACATGAAACTCTAACAAATTAACCCTAACATGAAACTAAAACATAAATCTTGACATAAACTCTAACATTGACCCTAGAATATAAAATCTTAACCATATTGAACCCTAACATGAAAATTTAACATGAAATCTTAACCACATTGAACTCTAACATGAAACCCTAACATGAAACCTTAACAATATTGAACCCTAACATGATACCTTAACCATATTGGACCCTAGCATGAAACCCTAACATGAAACTTTAACCATATTGAGCCCTAACATGAAACTCTAACAAATTAACCCTAACATGAAACTGAAACATAAATCTTGACATAAACTCTAACATTAACCCTAGAACATGAAACCTTAACCATATTGAATGCTAACATGAAACCCTAACATGAAACCTTAACCATGTATGAAACCCTAACATGACGTAATAGGACCCTTTAGACATAATAGGACCTTTAAGACCTAATAGGACCCCTTAAGACCTAATAAGATCACTTACTTGACCTAATAGGACTACTTAAGACCTAATAAGGCCACTTACTTGACCTAATAGGACCTATTAATACCCCTTAGTACATCCAAGGACCCTTAAGACCTAATAGGACCCCTATTGTGACATAAAACTCTTTGAGAACTCTTAGGATATTTAAGACCTATAATAAGACCACTTAAGACTTAATAGGACCTCTTAAGACCTAATAAGACCGAACTTAAGACCTACTAGTAAATCCAATGACCCTTTAGACCTAATAATACTAATCTAGTACATCCAAGGAACCTTTAGACCTAATAGGACCCTTAAGACCTAATAGGACCCCTTAAGACCTAATAAAATCACTTACTTGACCTAATAGGACCTATTAATACCCCTCAGTACATCCAAGGACACATAAGACCTAATAGGACCCCTATTATGACATAAAAGTCTTTAAGAACTCTTAGGATCTTTAAGACCTCGAATAAGACCACTTAAGACCTATTAGGACCCCTTAAGACCTAATAAGACTTAACATAACAACTATTAGTAAATCCAATGACCCTTTAGACCTACTAATACCAATCTAGTACATCCAAGGAACGTTTATACCTAATAGGACCTTTAAGACCTAATAGGACCCCTTAAGACCTGATAAAATCACTTACTTGACCTAATAGGACCTATTAATACCCCTTAGTACATCCAAGGACCCTTAAGACGTAATAGGACCCCTTTTGTGACATAAACCTCTTTAAGAACTCTTACGATCTTTAATACCTAGAATAAGACCTAATAGGACCCCTTAAGACCTAATAAGACCCCTTGAGACCTAATAAGACTGAACTTATATATTCAGCTATATTTGTTTCAATTTTACATGCAATTATAACATGTAATCAAGTACTTAATTATTAACACTTAGCTTTCATGTATGTTACATCTAGATGGATGTTCAAGATGTACCTGCACATGATATACCAGCTCAGGATGCATCTTGCACTCCTGATTTGGCGAGCATCTTTCAGATAGCTTAGATAGAGATGGATAGACTTAGACACAACATCCATACATATGAGCCAGATGACATCTATAGAGATATTTGTGTCACTATATTGAAGATTTTGGAGGATATAACTGCTAGATTGAGATCCCACTCTTCTTTCACACTATAGGTTGTACATACTATTTTTTGAGAGTTGAGAGTAGAGGTATTGCGTGATGTTTCCTTGGAGATGATTCAGAGCCATGTTCCCAAGGAAATCATCAAACAAGAGGTCTTCCAATTTTATCATGGGAAGGCCACAATGAGGGCATCTCAGGTTACACGGTGTGAGATTCCTCAGATCGCATGCATGATATACCCTCATTTTCTTGCCGCACATGGTCGTTATCCTAATAACGACCAAATTCCAGTATATTTTGCACAATATTTTGTACGTTGAGTTTCATTTGGGACTCAGGGTCAGCTATTTAGATCTTACTGGATATTATGGTTAGGGGCGCGGTAGAGTTGCCAACCATGATCATTATCATAGGGTTGATTAAGTTGTACGTACTCGTAGAGAGCTAGTTGGGCACATGGGTCCAGCAGTAGCACTAGAGATGGCTGCTACTACAGATAGAGTAGTCATTTCTTGCCAGAGGGAAGTAGTGGAAATGATAGGGGAGATTACATCTCTAGCCACCTCCATCACTTTGGATATAGTGAGTATATATATTTTGACTAGACTAAGTCGAGGCAGATTGTCTTGAGAGGTTTCATCTAGTACTATTGCTGGGGTCAGTGATGAGGAATATAGATATTTTGGTCTTCCTCCACCTGGTGATATACGAGCATTTTCTAGCCATCATAGTCATTTGGATGTGGCACTTTACTTTTTGGAGGATCTCTTGCAGTCATATTCTTATATTATAGACATGTAGAGTATCCCATCACATTCAGTTATAGATGCCATCAGACTTGCACAGAGTCCTGCCATTCCACCAACATAGGACACACCATCTAGTCAGGAAAAGAACTCTACAAAGCGCTCTACACCATCTAGTCAAGCACAACACTTTGCAGAGCGCTCTACACCATCTAGTCAGGAACAAGACTCTGCAGAGCACTTTGCACCATCTAGTGAGGCACATCATAGTTCACAGCACTCTGCACTAGTAGATCAGTCTGCAGTTGTTGGATATGTATGGATCATAGCTGAGGGCCTACAGACATTTGATGAGAATTTTCATAGGTTGAGTCAGGTGGACTCTGGCAGTGATGTTGGATCATTTATGGAGTTGTTATTTCCTCCTGGTGGTTCAGGATCTACAAGACTCCCCTCCCAGCTACACACACCCCTACACTCTTCATTACTAGAGACATTCAGTACTATAGGGAGTGTGGGTGATGTTTCTTCGGTTGATGATATGACGGTTCAGCATGCTGATGATCCTCTTGGTCCTGACCTAGGTACATAAAGTTTTCTTTTCTCCTTTCCAAGAGTTTTAGTGAACAATTAATTGTAGATGTGTGTACTGATGTTTGTTCAATGTAAAATATTTTGCAGGCAGAGTTAGTAGAGCACATTACCTCTAGTGTGGGTTCAGAGAATCTTCATATGACACCTACTAGTGCTTAGGTAAGTTCTAAATATACATGTAGGTTTAAGCATGCATGTGTATACTTGTACTTTACATAATATATTACTATGCATATGTATATATGTTACAAACTAATGTATTCAATTTGCAGGAGTCAATTGCTTATTCACAGTCAAAGGATGCTCGTGACACTCGGGCAGAGCACATTACCTCTAGTATTGGCTCAGAGCATCTTCATAGGATAGATTCAGCAGATGTGACACCTACTAGTGGTCAGGTAAATTTTAAATATATGTAATTTTAAACATGCATTTATAATGTTTCAAGTATTTTACATTAATATATATGTGCATTTATATTCACAAGGATGAGTTGCTGCTTCACAGCCAAATGATGGTCGTGGCAGTTGATCAAAGATTCGCTCTGTTTTCATGCACCTAGATGACTCCCTAGTTTAGGACATGTTGTACAGATCTTTTATTTGAGACTCATTATATATGTCATTATTATATGTTTGATATTTTCAGTTTATGATTCAAGACATATATTTATTAGCTGATTAGCTTAATTGATTAGATGGTTTCATCTGATTAGATGTTATGATTTGATTATATGATTTCATTGGATTTGATATTTCAATTTATGATTTGAGACATATATTTATTAGCTGATTAGCAGATTTGATTGGATGGTTTCATTTGATTAGATGAGTTCATTGGATTAGATGCTTTCATTTGATTAGATGTTACGATTTGATTAGATGAGTTCATTGGATTAGATGTTATGATTTGATTAGATGAGTTCAAACTAATGTATTAAGGGGATCTTTAACTAATTTAAAAAATTCTATTAAAAACATTGAACAATCAAAGCATACATTTAAATAATCTAAAAAATGTCATTAGTAATATAACAAATGTCTTAAGGGGATCCAGAATTAATATCATAAAAAATAACAAGTTAATACATGTAACTAATGGAAATAACTATTCTAATTCATTCTAAAAATAGTTTCATCATGTTTTAGTGTTCAAACTAATGTCTTAAGGGGGTCTTTAACTAATTTAAAAAATTCTATAAAAAACATTGAACAATCAAAGAATACATTTAAGGAATCTAAAAAATGTCATTAGTAATCTAACAAATGTCTTAAGGGGATCTAGAATTAATATCATAAAAAATAACAATTTAATACATGTAACTAATGGACAATAACTATTCTAACTTATTCTAGAACTAATTTCGTCATGTTTTAGTGTTAAAACTAATGTCTTAAGGGGATCTTTAACTAATTTAAGAAATCTATAAAAAAAATTGAACAATCAAACCATACATACATATACATGCACATATATAAAAGCATACATAAAATTTTATATATTAAAACCATTGAACTGTCAAAAAATTATAGTCCATCATATGTTTAAATATAGATCAACAAAGTACATAGTCAATTTAATCCACAAATATCAAGTAGGTCCTAACACATGCAATAGGTACATACATAGTATACTTTTTAGACCAACTCAAGGGGTTCAGATATTTCATGGAGAACATGTAATATTCGCTCATGATGCTCACTATCTAGTCTCCACTTATGATGTCCACGCTGAGATTTAACGGTATGGAGACAAATGGAGGTGGAAACTACTAGGTGACTATATTGAAAGACCTTATTGTCTGGTTGGTAATCAACAAAGTGAATACCATGCTAAATTACTTTGATTTTCTTGAAATATGTTCCCTCTAAAACAACTGAACCTGCAATCACAAATTTTAACAATATAAATTTAAACAAACTAAATTTGAAATTTACATTAAAAGGTTAAAATTAAAAATTTATAAATTGAGTTCAATATATTGATGTAAATCATACAAACCTATGGGGAAAAAAATTCCATCATGTTCTTCAAGTTCAAGTAACTTCATCCTCACTGCAGAACAACACAACAAATAATAATCTACTCCTACATTTCCACGCTCAACAATCACTGCAAAGACATCCCCTGCAATATGTGTGTGTGTGTGTGTGTGTGTGTGTGTGTGACATATTAAAATTTAATTAGTTCAGTCAATCTATCTATCTATCTAGATATTTTAATTAGTTCAATCAATCTATCTATCTATCTAGATACATGCAGCTCAATGGACCATATAATGTGAAATATATACTTACTAATTTTGACCAATCCCGAGATATGATCATAATCAGTAGAAATCAAAGGAACATCATCAAAGTTTTCATATTCATCTCTATCAAATGTATCAGTAACAACTAGTGGCACTAGATTCCATGCACCTACATATACACGGTCTTGATTGATATATTCCTCATAATTGTCAGCAATGCAGTGACAACAAAAGCATGACTATTCCCTAGTGTTCAACATCCAATTGTGACAATTTGTACTCATAATTGATGTAAAGATCGTGTCCTTTCTATCCGCTTGCAACCATGCATAATTTTTCTATCAACACCTGGACAAATGAATATATAATATTACATTCTATAATTATAATTTGAATAAAGAATGTACATAAAAAAATTAAACATTTGAATAATTTAAAATGCGTGCATACCTTTTATCTCCCAAAATCTTCTATGTGGTACCACTTAAGTCATTCTTGATGATGTGTCATTCTCATTTGGTGTGAAATGTGTCTTGCACCATTCAACAATATCATTTGCACTTTTTATATGAACCTCCTTATAATTCATTTGATATTTTCATATAGCACATTTGATGCAAGCTCCAACACCATCATGTTCACCTTTTCCATGTCCACTCTCAAGGAAACTCCATACATGTGGTATGTTTTCATTACGATGATATATACATAGTGCATAAAATTGTCTGGATGATTTAAATTGTGTAGCACATCCATCTGACCAAACATAATGTTTATCAATTTTTATACCTCTTTATTTCAAATTTGCAAAAAATATCTTGAAGCAGTGTTCTACATAATGAATGTCATGCTCTCTATCATCACTTATATAAAAATGATACTCCTTCTTGATGACTCGTGCTTCAAATGTGCTCGGAATACCATCCAAATCTAATTGTGCATGTCGATAACACACGTGTACCATAGTAGTAATGTGCTCTAAAAAATAGTATTTTGATTGAATTGCCTTTTGATGAACAAAGGAATAGTTTTTTGCAAAATCAACAACTGATACAATAGTTCCTAGTGGAAAATTGTCTCTTAGTGTTTGGAATTGTTGTGCTTGCCACTTTGCAAAAAATGCATGATGAATGTACGGTTGAATCAATTTTTAAAATTTGTCCATAAATACTCCAACATTTATCTCCTATTCAACATATTCTAACCTTTTGGATTCTTTCCCAAATTTTGTTTGATTCTTTACATATTTGTAACTCTTGCAATTTACCATCTTTGTTACATAAATGTTTTCATTTTTCAAAGAAAAAAGAGTCAAATCAGCACATGTTTGACATATTCCTTTTACACAATTTACTTGTCCAGCTGCATCCTCTCTTTTGTCACATAAAATGGATGAGATGAACTCACTTCGTCTACTAGGAGGATCATTTTCAAAACCATAAGTTTCTTCTACAAACTTTTGAAAAAATTGATAGTGGAAATCAAATTCAATATGAAAATGACAACAACAAGTTTCAAACACTTTGTTTGTCCTGATATAATATGGCTTCAATCTTTCAAACAATGTTTGCCCAATCTCTATATCAGGATTTGAACTACAAAATGACACTTAAATTTCATGTTGTGTTGTGTCTAACCAATTTATCGTATGATATTCATATTGATTAGCTGTAGTTCTATGTGTGATAACATATCTACTATTTGATGAAGGACATGTATTATCATTCCAAAATAATGTGACCAAATTCTTGATTCCTCCATTAATCCTATCAGAACAAGGATCTCTACACATGATTACCCAATTGCCTTCGAAGGTGCTATCATCCAAAAATATTCTCCTATTAACATATCATGATATTGTTTTCCTACTAAAACCAATCTGAGATGAAACTGAAGATATTTATCTTTTTCAGAGCATAGTGTTACCTACAATGGATGTCAACCTAACTTTTGTTGTAATGGTCTTATCTTTAGTTTGAGATCGCTTCCCTACCTAGTTCAAACCTTTCCTAAGATTTTCAATCATATTATTTTGCATGTCAACAACTTTTCTCTTCATTGATGTTGCGTCTATACCCAAAAATTTTAATGCCCCTTCAAACTTTTTGTT
The DNA here is from genome assembly GCA_018584345.1 of Thuja plicata. Lineage (NCBI taxonomy): Eukaryota > Viridiplantae > Streptophyta > Pinopsida > Cupressales > Cupressaceae > Thuja > Thuja plicata. The sequence goes on along the minus strand of MU225172.1, from coordinate 1,807,988 downwards.
TATAAGTACAACTGAAAGAAATTGGGCTTGCTCAAGTGTTTCTAAATTATCAAATTTAGCCAATATTTCTCTTGCTATCATATTCATTGACCTCTTCTTAGCAATAATTAAGGGTTAAACATTAGCAAGTGATCTCAAATTCTCCACATCCATTATAAGTAAATGAGCTAAGTTTCTATAATTAACATTTCTCTTTATAGTCTGAGCTAAATTTATAAGTCCATCCATACCAGTAGGGGCACGTGATCCTAAACCTTCTCCAACATTAATTGCTTGATCTTTCGTAGGGAGTGATCCCGACCCTTCTTCAATGTGCAATTATTTGACATGACTTGATCCTCCTACTTCAGCTTCCCGTTTACCTTCTTTAGTTTTATGATAATATGCCAATGTAGCTTCATGATTTCTTTGTTCGGTACAAAGTGACCTTTTTCTAGTGGATTTGTGTTGTCTTACTTTCTTGTTCCCCATTTATTCTCTTCAAAAAATGTCTTCCAAAAGATTAGCATTAAAAATTCTTTTCTTCAAGAAAATACTTTGATATAATATTTCTCCTCTCCAAAATTATGCCTTCCAAAAAAATAGAAATAACAATCCTTCTCCAAAAAATGCCTATGTAAAAATTGATCAATAATAGAAAAAGAAAATTCACATATTGTAATTTGGTAAAAAAATGAAAAGAAAAAATATTACTTTTATACTATTACAATTTAAAAAAAAAAAACTAATTCAAAATGGTCAACGTACTTCAAGTGAATTACCCCAGATAAAATCCTAGCGGGGTGATTCTCGCCAGACTTTTCACACAAGGTCTTCGCGCGAAGACCCTTGGACCACTTCGCGTGATGGAGGTCTTCGCACGAAGACCTCTAAAATGTAAATTGGTCCTCAAAGAAAAAAACTCTAAAAAAAAATGCATTTTAAGGCCAAGGACAAGGATCAAATCATATGCTTTTCTAAAACACATGATGCCAAATGATGCGATTCGGAACAAGCTTTCTAATGAATATAATTTTAATACATATTGAGTTCATTATCACTTTAAAATATTATTTTAACTAAACATAGGTTGTTTCGTCATTCAACAACCTGTCTCTTCAAGGCTTTGGGAAAAATAGTAAATTACAAAAAAAATAAAATTATTTAAAATATGTAGGAAAATAGTATTTGTGTTACCTTTCTACTAAAAAAAATTTGAATTTCGATATATAGAGATCAAGTTAGAGTTATCCAAGTGACCTTATGTCTAAATAACAGTTACTGTCACTTTAGAACTTAATAAACTATGAAATATTGACCCAAAATGAATGAAACCAATTGCATCCTCTAAATATTGAAGTTACATATATAGTCTCGGAAGAATTACATTGTTATCATATTTTAAAAAAAGTTACGCTGATCCATGTGACAACCACTTTTTAAAAATACAGTTTTTCCACACAGCACTTTTTGAAGGACAAAAAAAATGAATTTAAATGAATTTAAATATTTAAAAAATATATATATTTAGAAACTAGAATGAAAATTCTAAAAGACCCTAGTTTACATCATCTTCAAATCCCTAATAGTTTTACGGAAATAAGTGTTCGAAAGTGAATTTGTTTCTCAGAATGTTGATCTCTGTGTCAAAGTTGGCCAAAAAGTGGGACACACTATTGTGGGACCACCTTTATCTATTCACTCCCCTAATTAATAATGAATTAGATTGTCTCTTTATAGACATGATATCACCATTTCTCACTTCTTGATTTTCTTGTTCTTTGCGTGATCTGTAATTTTAGCCAATCTTGCTTTAAAGCTTTACTTCAGTTTTATCCCGTAGATTTCTCCTTGACAACTATATAAAACAAATTTAAATATTTTACTTATTTATGGCTTTAACTTGTCAATGAAAACAATGTTAACAACAAATTAACTCTATCTTTAGTTCTTTCCACCTAAGTATTTTTTTCATTTCTAAGCTTCAGCTCTTTTGGGTGTTTAACTCTTTGATAGGTTCGGTCAACACTTCAATTCTCCTTGGGCATCTCCGTCGGGGATGTCTGTCCATCCGAGTTGTTTGTCCGTCGAGGTTTTTTTTCTGTCAAACATCACTATGAAGTTCTGCTCATCGGTAATGCTTTTGACTCTTCTCATTGGTAATGCTTGTCAGGTTTCTTGCTCGAGCATCACTGTGACTTTTACTTTCAGATTTCTCTATCCGTCGGTGTGCACTGCCCGTCGGTGTTTGTATTCACTTAGTGAATGCTGATCCTTTATGCATTACTCAAAGAATAACCTTTATCATTCTGATTCTCTAAAGTATTTGACACTTTGAATATAACCGATCGAATTATATCAAGTTGACATCAATGATAATATAATCCATTAACTGATTTAATGTCTTGCATTATCTTTCTACATTTTGGTTATCAACTTAACATATTCAAACATTCAATTAGTTATGGTTCATCAATAAACCACAAGTTCTCCTTGATTAGATCCAATATATATAACATGTCAATAGCTATCAGTAGACAAGATTATAATCAACTATGAGATCATAGAATAAATTTAAGAGACATTTTCTGTCAATGAAAAATGTTGAGGTGAGAATCAACATTTAAAATGTCAACATGTGCATCCATGTAAGCATATTTCATTGCTCAATGTTGTTGGAGGAAGGAATACACTAAACTAATGTGGCAAGACTATGTGTGGTGATAATGAATGAAAAATGTTTTTTGTAAAGAAGGTTACATGAAGTTTGTAGGATGTCTACATCCTTTTGTTTCCTACAACATACTGGAAAATATGTTTTCCAAGACTTGAAATCAAAATCCTCGTTAGTGAAATCAACCAATAATTAATTTTCACATTTGTATCCCAAAATGATATTAAATAGCACTTATATATATTTAATCATATGCAACATAAAATGGTAAATCAATATGACATGGAATGGAAATAGAATGTGAGAATGGTATGAAAGCATATGAAATAGAATTAAATATGGTATAAAATAAAACATTAATAGATCTTATCAGGTAAATTAATTTTGTGTTCATTTCTTTACAACAGTATAATTATCTTAATTTTTTATACATACCTTTTGTCATATATTAGAGTAGGAGATGCATTCTACACATTTTCTTCATTTTCCTTTTGTTAGGATCTAATGGACAAATGAGAGGGATAGTGATCAAAGAAACACTTAGAAAAGAATTGGAGAACATCATCTAAAGGAAAATGAGAAGGATAGTTATCAAAGAAACGCATGAAAAGATTGGAGAACATCATCCAAAGGCTCTTGTAATTTATTAAACTTCCTAAGAGCTTTTAATGAAAGAAGGGAAGGTAGAATTGTTATCAACTTGATGAATACGCTTGAACTTCCTATTAGTATCTTTTGTAAAAAATTTCTTCTTTTGATACTTTAAAGGGTATGAAAAAGAATATTTAAAAGCACAAATTTATATCACACTTTTATATGTAAATGGTCAACACTGATTCAAGATTTTAAATTCAATCGCTAAAAAGTGGGATATATGTTGAGAATTTTTAAATGATGTAAGCTAATGAAATGTTTAATTTTTTATGTATTTTATGTTTGTAAGTTTTGTAAATAATTAAATAATTATAGAAATATAGTTTCTAATAAAATAAAATCTAAAATTTAGTTGTTGATAAAATGTTGTAATCAAAGTTACAACTCCTGTCAACCCTTATATAGTATTTTTTCTTTTTTTATTCAATTTTTTTTGTGTATAAATAACTTGAAACTTTAGTGCATGGATATACCTTTTGACTATTTTTATAAATAAATATATTTAAATATAAAATTAAAAATTCATGTGTACTAAAATATATCAATTTTCATTCGATGTCACCTTTTGTCTTCACTATTCATCCAAAATAGAAATAAATTATATCCTCTCGATATAGATTCTTTCCTTGCTACATCATATTTTCCAAATATTTTAAATAAATTTCACCATTTTTCCATAAAAAGATAATCAATCGTATAATTTGTGCTGATGACTTCTTTGAATAAAAATTAAATATAAAATATAAAAAGTAATTAAAATATGAAAAAATATATATACTTTTAGAAAATTTCACTTATAGATCAATAAAAGGGTTTTTTTTTTTAAATATATCAATAAAAGGAGTGAGAGTTGTTGAAACATTGTTTTCTGAAATAATTTTATTTTTTTGTAATTCAACCCAAAGTTGTCTAAAATGTGCATTCCATAGACATGTCCAATTACAAAAGTTGAGGCACATATCTAACTTAGATATTATGAATCTAGCTAGACCATATGTTTGACCAAAACTAATTTTTAGTTAGAAATACTTAAATTTAGTTGTGGTGATAAGTTAGCCTAAAGTGTAACAGAGTTATATCAAAGAGACACATGAAAAGATTGGAAAACATCATCCAAAGACTCTTGTAATTTATTAAATTTCCTAAGAGCATTTAATGAATAAAGGGAAGGTAAAATTATTATCAACTTGATGAATGCGCTTGAACTTCCTATTAGTATCTTTTGTAAAAAAATTCTTCTTTTGATACTTAAAAGGGTATGAAAAAGTATTTTTAAATTTTAGTGAAACATAATTGAAGACATTTATTTCTAAAATTTTTGACTCAATAGTTTTACATATCGAAAAAGATTATGAAATGTCTTATATATTATCAACAATTAGTTTAATTAACCCCTTAATAAAGATGATATCTAATTTAGGATATGCAAGGGAGTAGTCATTTTAGAGGATAAGGATTGAAATATTATAGCATTGTCATTAATGTGTTCATTTGTTACTTGGGAAAATTCAATTAGATTAGAAAATATAATTCTAAGGTCTATACTAATCATAATTGATTTATGAATAATTTTTCCAAATCATAAAATGTGTGGACAATCCCTTAAGTAAAGATATCCACTCAATAGAATTATATTTTAATATTTTTAGAAATAAATTTAATAGCTTATAATCATATGGAAAAACTACTCATGCTGCAAATCTTAAATGTGTATTAGGATAACACTTGTCATCATACATGTTGAGAAAACAAGGTGACAAATATCCCATGGGTAGTGGATGTACAACAATCTCATAAGACAATGGTCTATATTGAGCATCTTTGAATTCCTTAAATTATCTTGTATATTGGTTCTTACATCCACTTATTTTTCTAGTTAATATATCTCATGTATTATTGCATCTAGGGTAGAGGATGGTGTAATGTTCCCAACTGGGAATTTACTTGATTTACCCTAAAATTCCCAATCATGGTTTGGATTGTTCTTGGAAATGGAAATTTAACTTAGTCTTTCCAATGTCCCTTGCTAGGAAGCTACCAATTTCCAATGATTAACATTTATTATGATACATTTAAATTCAATTGAATTAAGAAAGAATAAATGATTCATATTTGGTATTAACATACTTAAGCCCCAATTTCTTACTCCCATCCTAAACGTTAACCCTCGGAAGGATGGGGAATTCCTTCTCCTTAGAGAATTGTTGTCACTTAGTTTTCCACCCGCAAGGGCTAAGTTTGAAACCTAGCGATCCTGTGAAACATGGGACTACTTTCAGATTATGGGTGACCAATGATGAAAGTAGACCTTTGGGTTAAGGTTTGGCTTCCCTTGAATCACCTAAAAACTAAACTGAACTTAGAAGGGAAAGGGGAGAGAAGATCATTAATTTTAAAACTAAAAATGAAACTAGGGTGATTCACCAAATTGAAAGATCTACATATTCCAAACAAACTCACAATATGAATTAAAGCAGAACTCAGAACTTCACATATTTACACTACTTATAATGTTGTCCTTAGGAATAATAAGGTGTTGATTGTAGATAGGAAGGAAAATGAGTTCCACAACCTAAAATACTTGTAAATGCACATAAATTAGGACTTTAGGAAACAAAATGTGCTTCTGAACATTTTAAATGAATAATATACCAAGTAAAGGATCAATTGTAATCACAATAACATTGACACAAAACTCATCAAATGAATCAGAAAATCAATAGGAAAAGAAGGACAACTGCTATGCATTCAATCAAAAGGAGCCAAGACATAATGTGCTTCTCCAAGATCTCCAAACATGCATATCTCAGTGTGAGATAAGATGCAAGAACTACATCTATCACAAATTGTGATAGGTATAAATAGCTGAGAGGTAAGAAACTGCACTTCCAAGAAATATGGAATCCCATGACTGTCTCCACCAAATATGGTACTGAAGGAAGCAAGAATCTATAAAAAATCTGCAATTAGGTCCATGGGATATGTTGTTCAAATCTAGGTGACCTAGCCCCCCTAAAGGTGGTGACATGGGGAAATTTGTTTATAACAAAGCCTTCCTCTTTCTCAAAATCAAACCTAATTTCCCCTAATCATGCATTGGTAGGTAATATTTGAGCAAGATGATTTATAATTAAATCACTTGTCAAATATTTTACAATATGAAAGTGCATGATGATTACATCTCATTCTTACTAAGCTCCATCTTTAGCTTTGATAATGATGCATAATCACATCATCCAATGGAAACAATAGCACCTAGGTCTTAGGGACATATTCTTACATTTTTAATCTTGCCCTCCCCNCCCCCCCCCCCCCCCCCCCCAAATGACTTTACTAGAAATTAATATTTGGAGAAAGGGTCTTTATTTCCTTTTATCCCCTTATTATAGGAAAGATTAAAAATCCCCTAGCCATATGCTATGAAAAAACTTTATAACATGCCCACTTTATCATATGTTTAAAACTATACTCTAATCATCCTTTAATATCCATGCCACTTTGCTTGTCAAAAATAACTCAAGCTTAATGATGCCCTAACTGTGACTTCAATCGGGAAAGATGCCACTATTTTGGGGATGTTTCTATTTTGCACTGACCATGCTTTGGACTTGGAGCTTGACAATGGCAATGTATGGCAGCAAGGTAGGTGGATCATCTTCATTTGCTTCTTCATTTCATAGCTTGAATTTGATATTGTTGGTTCAATGATGTCATGCTTGAATCTCTTCATTGTTTATTATATTGTTAAGGAATCATTGAGCTTGAGTTGATTCTATTTGGTTTGCATTTTATTTTTTGTGGTTGCAAAGGATTGATTAGAGTATATTGGAATTTATAACTTTCTCCAAATGTTGAATACTTCCTTCCTACATTACTATTATGAGCTTGAGGTCATGGCTTGTGCTACTTTATGTATTGGGTCGTGGCTTGCACAAGGGAATCCATGTTTATAATTCTTTGAACTATGCCTCCTGGGCACTGTCATCTTATTTAGTTTATGAGAAACATGGATATATTTTAGTGGTAATTTTTGTTGAGATAAATATGAAATGCATCCTACCTCTGCCGTGCTTTCTATTTTTAGATACGAAAATGCAGTTTTTGCTGAGATATGCACCATATATCTATCATGATTTCTATTTTTATCTAAGATACATATGAAAATATTGTCTTTATCTTTACTGAGATTCCTTTTTTTTCCTTTCTCTTTGCTGAGATAAATATATAAATGATGTTCCTTTCTCTTTGTTGAGATACATATGTTGGTGTTCCTTTCTCTTTGCCGGGATACATATGTAAATGTTGTTCCTTTATTTAAGATGATGAAATACTTTTTCTTGTCTCTGCTCTATGGAATCATTTTAATTAATATTTGAGGGCATCATTGATGTTTATCTCTGTTGGGAGTTCAAAAGGCATTTTTGTTACTTCATGCTTGTAACTAAGGCACGATTTTCTTTGTACTATGTATGCTGCATTTAATTTATCATTTCATGAAGCCTTGCTAGTATGTGTTGCAGAGTTATCATTTCACTATATTGGTATTATTATATGGACGTTGCTTTGTTTTTTCTCTTGATGTTTGAGATGCACTTTTAGATCACTATGCTCTACTCCATTAAAGTTCTTGGGTCATTGTTAATTTTGTTTTCATTCTTTAGACTACTATGCAACATATTTATATCTGAAAATAGCTGAAACTAAAATACACCTATGCTACAACACTTAGCGAACACAAAAACTAAACTGCAAAACAATTGAAAATAGCTAACTACTAATGTACAAGAGGGTAGTACTTTTGACCTTAGTACCATGACTTAAGGTGAATCCCATTCACATGAATGTGCAACACTTTTCCATATAGGGTGGAAACTGGAAATCATTGTGAGATTTTCACTTTGTGATCATCAAGAGCCCACTCCATATTGCATCAAATTTGGTGTGCCTCCCATAACACCCCAAAATTGGTATCTTGCAACCCTAACCAATTGTGTTTCATTTTTCATTCTTTTGAATCATCAAAGTCCTATTTTACTAGGCAATTCTGAGTCTTGACTGACTCTACTCGACCTAAGTGTCAAATGCAGAAAATCCTAAATCTGCATTAGTCATACATTATATTTAATTCATAAACATCAATCAATCAGCTAAATAAACCTTATGATTGAATTAATTTAATTATAACGTCCTAGCACTTTAATTAAATTAAATTCACCCCTTTTAGCTAAAACATAATTATCCAAATTCTTACAACATTATAAAAGGAAATTGCTCTTAAATTATTAAACTGTAAGAAAAATTTGATTCAAAGTGTGAATAATGAAGGATAGTAAACTATATGTACATGCTTCTAAAATGATTATATATATTTAGGTTAATGTAATGCTCTCCAATATATAAATGTCATTATATGCTTCTTTAAAAAAATGTGAATGATATTCAAATAATTACTTGATGAAAATATAAATAAATAAATAATTGAATGCAAGAACATCAATGAATCATACATGCATATTAGGAAAAATAGAAAACCAAGCATAAAACCAAGACACAAGACACCATGCTTTTATATTGCACCCAAATGCACATTCATTTAAGCCAAAGAGTCCAATTTGAAGACCTTAAAATAAGCTCGTGTTGTACAATACTAGTGTACATATGCTTAAGATATAGAAACGTGTTGTACAATACTAGTGTACATATGCTTAAGATATAGAAACAAAATTGAAGATATATTGTATGTTCACTCAAAAAACATATAGTTTTGCATTAGCCAATGTGTGACAATAATCAATAAAAGGCACAAATTCATAGATTTTTGAAATGGACGACCAACGACTAAGATTTCATTTAAATATTGAAGAATTAGAGTTGATTGCAAACTTTGAATCCATACGAGGCCATTCATCATGTGTCTGACTGGGAAGCCCATTGATCTGCAATCGAAATAAAAAGTGATTGGA
>MU225172.1:1782227-1797281 GCA_018584345.1 Thuja plicata | reverse complement strand
ATTCAATAGCATTCAATATGTTTTGACAATGATAGGATCAATTTTATTCATTTGTAAGTAGAATCCTGAATATAAACCAATTCAATAGAAATGAATTAAGCAGGAGAAAAATATGAAACCATGCATTTAAAATGATGATATGATCTTTTTTAATTCATTTGTAAGTAGAATCCCAAATTTACTCTATGATGACTTAGACGATTCTTTATGAATTAGGATCAATATTTAAATAAAAGTTATCTTACTGTATAATTTTAACTAAGGATTTTGCCAATTCACAGTTGAGGGCAACATGTTTTTAAACTAAGAACTTCAAATTATAAGTTTAGGGTTAAAATTTGTGATCACAGAATTGGCCTATTCCAATTATATGTCAATTAATCTAAAAGTTTAGGGTTAAAATATGTGATCCCTATACTAATTCTATGTCAATTAATCTAAACCAAGGTAATGAATAAATAGATCACCCTAGTCATTATTGAACCAAAACATTAGGTTATGCCTTAGTTTATGGATACGATTATGCAAATTTCACAAATACATTACTACTATATATATCAAAAACTTTCTTTCAAAGTATTTTTTATTTAGATTCATTTGAAAAGAATTATAAAATCAGAAAATATATATTTAAAAAGGTGAAAAAAATATCATATATATGTTTGAGGAATTAAATATATAACATTTTTTAATTTAATCATTGTAATGGTGAAAAGTTCATACCCTACACTTTTGGTTTTAAATCATTTGCACCAAACTTAATTATGTATCTTGGCACATAATATTTAATTATTCATATTTTTGCTATATATAATTGACATACAAATTTGAGAGAAGATTATTTGAAATGGCTCAATTTAAGAAGATATATTTGCATGTGTAAACTTAAATTTGAGGTGCACATATCAACATATAACTTTTAGATCTAGTGTGGGACAATTTTGGATTCTAAAACATGTTTATCTTTGATTTTAGTATTTGAATATCTCTAAGGAAAAGAAGTGCTTGCAAATATCTTTGGAGAGTCTACTAAATTACGAGGCTCAATTTAGTCCAACATCCTAGACAGGCCAATCCAACATAGCAATGAATGAAGATTAATAAAAATAAGCCTGCAATATGATTCAAAGAAAGAGAATTATGATAATATCATTTTTATCCATTTGTCTGTAGAATCCCATATGTACTCTATGACAAATCATAGCTGCCTAGCATGTAATTTGAACTAAATAAGAATTTTGTAAACTCATAATCAATAGCAACAAAGAAAAATGTGTGTTTAAACTAAGAAATTGAAATCAAAAAGTTTGGTATTCAAATATGCAACCATAAAATTGACATAGTTGAATCCAAGGTAATGAATAGATAGATGCAAATATTAGATCTAGTTCTGTATTCCAGAGTAATCTAGTTATTGTGGAACTAAAATATAATGTTAAGGGAATTATTTTGTTGTAAAGGGTTTTGGGGTCCCATCAAAACCTATTTTACCTTAATAGAACACATAAGATTAAGGGCACAAGTATGTAATTTTTACCAATACATTAGTATTATATATTAAATAAGTTATTTTTGATAATATTTCTATTCAGATCTATTATGTAAAAAAACCAAACACACACACACACACACACACACACACACACACACACAATTAAAAAAGGTTTAATATTTATTTTTGAATATGTGTTTAGAAATTAAATAAATGATTGTATCATGACCTATCTCACATTAAATATTTAATTTTTATGATTTGTATATTCAAAACAATTAAAGATGAAAATTATTTTAGATAACAAAAAATTATTATGATGAGTATAGTATTTAATTTTCATTTTACTTTATGAATAATTTTTTATTAATAATAATAATAATAATAATAATAATAATAATAATAATAATAATAATAATAATATTATTATTATTATTATTATTATTATTATTATTATTATTATTATTATTATTATTATTATTATTATTATATTATCTACATCTCATTGAGTTATAATTTACCATAAATTAATCATGTTCGAACTCAATCATCATGTCTAAAAAGTCATAGTGATATTATTTAATTAATTAATATTAATTAATAATCTCCCCCTTCTCATACTTAATTTTGACGAATATCTATATATACTCCTTCTATTTAATATATTTTAATGCGAAGTCTTTATTAAATTAAAAGACATATTAACTAAATTAACACTTCACTCTAGAGGATTTCTAATTATTATCTCTTAATATTCAAATAAATGAAAATATAAAATGTCTTAATGCATTTGATTATTTCGCTATTAAGTTTCTATCATGGATACAGTTTTTGATTAAGTAACATAGGTTTTTTAGAGGGTGCCTAAAACCTAGAATAGAATGAAAGATCAGAAAGAAAGCCCGGACAGAAAGGACAAATCCTTTCAAGAGAAATAGGAAACCACAGGGCCGCAGAACCAGGTTTTGAATGGGCCCTGGAACCCTGTACACTCAAAGCTACAAAAGAATAGGCTTTTTAATACAGCAGCCCAGAGACAGAAACCTACCAGCAACTAAGAAAGATGAAGCACTAAAACCATAATTGCCCATGAAACAGGCCAAAGCCTTACATCATTAATATTACTAGAGTTTTAAAACTCCCAAAATAGTAGACCAGGGTTTTGACATGGAACCCAGAACCAACAAGACCACCATCAAAAAATAGGGAGTTAGCATCCATGGGCCTGCTCCTATAAATCACCAAAAACAAGCAACTCACAGATCTGATACCCATCAGCACAATAGAATGACCTCCAGTTCTCACCAAGCACCTCATCATAGCCCACCCCACCTGCAAAACTAAAGGGCCAACCCCTAGCAAGTTCCAGCAATCCATCACGTGGTGACAAGAAGGTAGAGACCACCCACCACCACCAGCAATCTCCTCCCAATAGCCGTAGACCACCTCTATAGGCTAAGCCTTCACCTCAATAGAATATTCCTCCTTAATAGGAAAAGAGGAAGAAGAAGACTGAAGTGAGGAGGGAATCCACCTCCAAGATGCCACACGATAAGCACCCACGTCAATAGGGGCATACTCCACCTTAGTAGGAGTATAATAAAGAGGGAAAATGCAGAGAAGGAGGCCATCGCTGTAAGAAAAAGCTATCAGAAACAAGGGATGAGTAGCAACAGTCAAAACTGCCTTTATGAAATAGGAGGAGAAATGACATACCCAAATAGGGTCTTGCTTCTCTACAACCACAACATAAGCTTGCCTCATCCAAAGATGAGCACATAATCTACCCTAGGGTGCCTCAACAACACCTGATCTAGTCCCTCTACCAAAAATAGGGCAACACAAATAAAGGAGAAGAATCAAAGAGAAAATAAAAAGAATTATGTAATAACCTACTCTCTGAACAACTAGGACCACTGAATGAGATCCATCCAGTGCCAACGCCTCAGGTCTCAACTTACCCACAGAGAAAAGTGAGGATCTATAGGTCTCACAGCCAGGGAGATTGGAAAATTTCATAGCCCCACCAATGACAACATCATTACCTTCAGCAAGAGCTGCAAAACCAATCGTACCATCTACCTCCCCAGTCTCAGTGTAATACCCATCATTGTTGTCTCCACTACTTTCTCTACCAATTTGCTCCTACCAAAGCTAAGATCTCTCCCAGACCAAGCAGAAGCTGCCAACCATGGCAACCTAGGTAGGTAACGCATCATCCCCTACATCCTTGTCACTATCTCCTCCCTCCTTGTCGCCCTCTTCTACATCTTCCACGCTCATGGAAACCCTAGCGCCTGCTGCCCCCACTCTCACTTTGCTACTCCCACCCATTATTGTATGTGTTCATTTGGTAATTCCTATCATGAATAAAGTTGTTCCCTTAATATAATTTCAATATTATTATCAACTAATCAAAAGATAGACAACAAAAGAGAGAGCATTGAAGGATAATTAGAAACTATAGAGCACTACTAGTCAAGACAAAGGGAACAAATATAAAGTCCCTACCAAGTGGATCAAAGGAAAGACTAGCAAGCCAACAAAGGGAAATAAAGATTTAAATTTTTGCCCACCTTTTTTAGATCGTAAGTTCATATCAAAAGAAGGTGTAGAGGACCTAACTTTCTTACCTTTAACTATTGTCCATCCATCCTCCACCTTCAGAACATCATTTTTCCCAGCCAAAGAATTTCTAGCAGACATCTGAGAAATAGGGTTGTCCACACCACCATCCATAGATGGGACAAGGACAGTAACACCACCAGTCCCTAAATCCCCCACTAGAGAAATAGGGACAGCAGAAGCCACAACACCATCAGGAAAAATATCTGAACTAGAGACAACATCAGCAATCTGGTCAAGAACAACAACACCATATTAAAGGACATAACCACCAGTCTGACCCTCTAAAAAACCATCAATAGCATAATCCTTATCATGGTTATCCTAAGAAGAGGAAGTAGCCAAACTTCCATCTGAAGGTTTACAAACCGTGTAATGGTGGTCAGAAGCCCCCAACCACCAAGAAGGTATTTTATTTGATTCAACCTTGTCGGATAAACACCAAACAACAAGATGACTAGTCATGTGGCATTTCCTGCATCTGAACAAGATTCCCTCAGAATCTAGATTCTGAATCCATGAGCCCACAGGGGTAACTAGAGTAATCTTCTCAGGAATAACCTTAGATATATCTACCTCCACTAAGATACATTTATAGGTTAGCTCAAAAATGTCAAAGGTAACCTGGTCAACCATCTAAAAATCCCCAATAGCCTCCCCTACCTCTTCCAAGACAAAATCCAACCATAGATGAAGGGGAAGATGCGAAAGCCTCACCCATAAGGGTGTTTTATTAAAGGTCTTTGTAAGAGGATCAAAATCCTGATGCCATGGTTTGGCCATCAAAGGAAAAAGCTCTTCCCAAGAGAAACAACTATCACACAAAATAGTTTTCCTATATTCAACATTTTCAAACTTAAAAATATAAAAACCCTTTGCTACAGGGTATATCTAAATGGTATCTAATAAGATGGGTTCCCAATGTTTAGAGATCCAGGCATGCAAGTTTGGTAGAGAATTCGAAAAACCCCTAAATCTGAAGATAGAAGCATTAGATGAAAATTACCCAGTATTTTTAACAATCTCGTCAATTGTATTAGCAACTAGTCTTAGCCTAATAAAAGCTCTTACAAAGATGAACTTTACAGAAATGGATTGGAAATAGAGGCTCCCACTTCCCTGAACTGAGGAAAGAGCACCATTAATATTTTCTTAAAATGAAGCAAAATCTGGATAAGAAGAAGACTCAACAGACCCATTTTTCCCTTGCGTAGTAGAGGACACTGAAAACACCCTTAGACGCATTGATCCTCCACCATTCGACAAAGAAGCATTGGCCACAAGCTAGGATGAAACTGACAAGCAAGAAACATCAGATTTTTAACCCACCAAGTGGGAGGCAGTAGCGGCAGTAGTAGCCAGAGATGTCATGTTACTGTATTTGAAACTATATAGTTATTAGCCCTTTTATTACCACTTTATTATTTAATTTGTATGTTTAATTAAAATAATCAATAAATAAAGTCAAATGTGATGGCTAATATGGGGAATAAAATTCCCACTAAAATCAATATCAACTTTCAAATATAATAATATTATATTAGTCTAAGTCCTGACACCCAACCCTAACCCTAATTCAAAATTAGGGTTTAGGGCAAAATTAGAATACCCAAATGGAAGTTCTCTTCCATTTTCTCTTCCCTCTTTCTCTTCTTCCCAATTCTAATAACCCTAGCTTTTATATATTTTTATTTCTCCATTATGCTCATGCTTGCATGTTTAATGGAGAAGGGAGAAGTCATGGTTATGTATATATCTTTATATAAATATATATACACTTGTATGTGTGTGTCTATATATAATATTTTATTTTAAATGCAGATCTTAAAGGGGCAATGGCTCTGGTTTTCCCCTACTGCAAGGGTTACAAGTTTCAAGTGGAGTACAGGAAAGAAATGTATGAAAAGAAGAAGAAGTGGGGAGATAGGGGTGAGGGTATGACTCCCCTCCTCTGTGATGGGTGATGCCCCATGTATCCACCACAGTCAACCACATACTCGTCGCTACGATGATAACCATAGTGGCTGCAACCACCACAGGTAGGGGAAGGGGCCTATAGCCTCCTCTTGCCTCCCATCTATGGGAGCGCACGGTGGGGTGGGTTTTGGCCTGCCTCCTCTGTGGTAATTTTATTTTTTAAATTTTATTATATTAAAATTTCCTTTTTATTTTATATAGTATTTTTTTAAATTGTTTTTTTGTGACGTGTGTGGGTGTGTGTGTGTGTGTGTGTGTGTGTGCATTGATAAAAGGATTAGTTGCACAGAAAGATAATACTTTATTAAAATATTTTTTTGCATATACATATTGAATTATATGAATAAATATGTTCATCTAGGTTTACAAATATATCAGAAGCTATTTTTTTTTATTAATATTAGTGTGTTCCTTTATATATAAATCAAATTACATATAGATCATGTGTACCTATATGTGTGTGTGTACACACACACACACAAATGCACACATATGCTTATACTCTGGTAATGTAACATTGGTTTCCCAATTATTTGTTTTATTCTTTATGGGTATCAACATTGAGACATCTAAATTATTTGAAAAGAAAAATACTATGGTACCCATTTTAAGAGAAATAAAATATCTATTTCCACATATGTTGATCTATATTACTTTTTATAAAAGGAACAAAACTCAAATATATGATTTTTGAATGCCACAATAAAGAGTTCTGATTTCTACATAAACAATTTCTTGTTAAGTGTATAAAGAGTAGTGCTAACAGCTTCCCTCCAGAAGATTTGGGTGATGTCCTTCTCTATCATCAGTGTTCTTGCACAATCAATTATTGATCAGTTTCTTCTCTCAACAATCCCATTTTGCTATGGTGTCCTTGGTGCAGAAAGTTGTCTTTTTATACCATGCTCATTATAGAAATTAGTGAATTCATCTGATATAAATTCTCCTCCTCTATCTGATCTTAAACATTTTAGATCCTTACCACTTTGTTTTTATACCATAGCCTTATACCATTTAAACATCTTGAATGCTTCAGATTTTTCTTTTAGAAATATAGTTGTCATCATTCTAGAGTAATCATCAACAAAGAGAATAAAATATCTATC
The DNA here is from genome assembly GCA_018584345.1 of Thuja plicata. Taxonomy (NCBI): domain Eukaryota; kingdom Viridiplantae; phylum Streptophyta; class Pinopsida; order Cupressales; family Cupressaceae; genus Thuja; species Thuja plicata. The sequence continues at coordinate 1,790,081 of MU225172.1, read as the reverse complement.
TCCATAATGACTCTTAGTCCTCATAGGTCCACATAAGTCAGTATGGACTAGTTCTATAATATCATCATATGTATGGGTTTTACTTTTGAAACTAGACTTTGTCATTTTACCTTTTTGACAATTTTTGCACATGATGTTGTCTGGCTTTGTCATCATCAGTAAGCCTCTTAAACTTCTTCTTCTTATTTTCATCATGTTGTCAAAATTCACACGACACAATCTTTTGTTCCACAACCATATGTCTTCATTTTTAGTCATTAAGCAAGTGGGATTAGTATCATTCAGATAGAATAAGTTACCTTTAGTCTGTTCACCTAATTCATTGAAGATCTTTGTCTTCTTGTTTTCAAATGCTACATTGTGACCTGAATTATTCAGCTAAGAAACACTCAACAGATTATAATTCAATCCTTTTACCCAATAAGCATTTTCACATTTAATTAGGTTATTCATCATTATTGTTCCTTTACCTTCCACTCGACAAGGTGTATCATTTCCCATTCTTACTGTACCACCATTATAATATTCAAAAGTGTTAAACTTTTCTTTGTCACTGGTCATATGGTGAGTGCAGCCACTATCTATAATCTAGATATCATTCTTACTAACCTAGGATATGAGTGCAGTTTCTTCATACATTTCATCTTCATCTGAATCATCCTTCACAACTACAAATACCATCTCGATGTCATCATTAGGTTCGGTGTCAGTATCTTCATCTTTGCAAGCAGCTAGGTAGCTAGCCTTCTTTCCTTTATCCTTGTAGTCTCAGGTATCCTTTCTTTCTAATTATCAGCAACCTATGTAATCTTTGTTATGACCTCTGTCAGATTTTGTCTCAAAAGATCTATCATTACTTCTGTCATCTTTTCTTCTGTTAGGACATCTTGCAACAAAGTGTTCAACATCTTTACATTTAAAGCATACAAGTGGTAGTTTTCCTTTGTACTTACCTTTTCCTCTCTGTATTCTTCTAGCCATAAGTGCTTCTATCTCATCTAGATCTTCTTCTTCACTTTCACTTTCACTTTCACTATCCCTTCTAGATGAGTATCTATGATTGGATTTGCTTATTTTCATAGAAGACTTAAATTCAGACTCTAAACTTGGTAATACACTATTGTCAAAGTTATTCATCTCAAATGAAATCAATCTACCAATTAGGCTATCAAGAGTAACTATAATATTTGTTACTGCTCTCATTTCTTGAATAGAAGAAATTCTAATAGCATATATAGGCAATAAGGTTCTTAAAATTTTACTTACCACTATTTCCTCTTCAAGTCTACCTCCAACACCTCGTATAGCATTGACTACTTATTTTATTCTTGTGTTGTATTGTGTGATGTTTTCTCCTTCTTTCATTCTGAGATCATCAAACTTTCCTCTAAGGCTTTCTACCTTGGCTCTCAAAACATTTGTATCAACTCCATGTACAAGCTTCAGTTTGTCCCACATTTTCTTTGCAGTTTTGCAGTCCTTGGCATCTTCAAATTCAACATCAGAGAGTGAGGAAGAAATCTCTATAACCATGCAATTATGCTCATGCTTCTCTCTTAATTTATCTACTATCAATGGTCATGTACGCAACACATATTCAGCATCTAAGTATTGAGTAACATCATTACCAATACCTGATAAGTGGAGTCTTATCCTGCTTTGGCATGAAGCAAAGTTTTCTTTGTTCAACTTGGGCACATCTCGTCTGTTCATCTTGTCATCTTTACTTAGGTCTTGAAACCTTCCTTCTAAGCACACAAGCTCTAATACCAATTGTTAGTAATAACTGAGAGGGGGGGTGAATAAGTGGCCTCAAAAATTTATCCTTTAATCTTTAACCACCAATCAATACACCTCAGATTATTAAGTCCCTACAAGATGTATGCCATGAAATAATTCTAATAATTAACTGTCTGTCAGTTTACCTTGTCTATCCTTATTCTCCTTGATAACCAATAAGCAATAAAACTATTTTATGATACTTAGTAAATATGCAGAGTATACCAATCGATCCAGAAATGCATATGTGAAATGTGAAAATATAAATTAATAAACCATACACACATAACACATGGATTTTAACGTGGAAACTATGTTAAGGGAAAAAACCACTGGAACTGGTACCCCAAATTTTCACTCTTCTAAAGTGAGCCCTGTTAGGAGCCAACCCTGTTAAATGTTACAAACACACTGTTAGTTGTGACCTTGTTAGAGGATTTTATACATAGAGGTTGTCACTTAGTATCTGGCATCTATTTTTCTACCATCCTTGAAGCAGCCTCCTTCTTAGACTATCAATAGGCTTTAGGCAAATCTTGCTACCATCCTTAAATCAACCTTCTTCTTAGGCTGTCAATAGGCTTTATGAAATGTCAATGCTACTTTCATGAATCAACCTTTTTGGCAATCTGTTAAGATATACCTCAATTATAGAAGACGATTAAGTCCTGCTTTGTTAAGAGACTTGATGCTTCAATGGTTAAAATGAAACATTATGACCTATTTATAATGCAACTTGAATTGTATATTTTTAGATCTATTTAAGTACAATACCTCTCTGATCAATGTATCAATTCAATTCTTTGTGCTCCACACTTTCTGCTCTGTGATGTTGTGCTTCACTATTTGTCAGTGTCTACAAAATTCTTTAGCTCTCCTTCAGCTTGATTGATCAAGACTATATAAAGTTATCCTTCATCAGTTTCTCTTTAGCATCCTCTTTCTATTCACTCTCTTTTTGTGTATGTGATTGCTTGCATAAATTAATTATGCTTGTCTCTTATATAGACATGATATTCCTTAATTCTTGATTCTTGATTCTTGGCGTGAAAAATAATCTAGCCAATCTGATTTACAACTTTAACTCCTAATTTATCTCATAGTTATCTTCTTGCCAACTGTACAAATCTTCTTTAAATCAATTACTTACCTCTGGGCGAATAAAAAAAATAAAACAACCAGTTAAGTCTATCCTTAAGCTCTACCAGCTAGATATTTTGTCATTTTCTGAACTCTCTGTTCTGTTAGTCAGTTCTGCAGTTAGTCATCGGTGAGAACTGCTGTTCCATCGTGTAACTCTAGTCATCTTTGGGATCTCCGTCCATCGAGCATCATTGGATTTTCCTCGTCAGGCAACTCTAATTTTAGCTTGTCGGGCAATACTGTCTTCTGCTCTTCGGGTATCACTATGAATTTTGTTCTTTTCCTTTACCGATGGTGTGCACTCCATTGGTGTTGTCCGTCACTTAGTTAATACTTGAGTTTTATGCATTTCTAAAAGCATAATCTCTGTTCTATTGACTCTCTTAAGTCTTTCGCATTATGTACATGACCATACAGATGATATCAAGTTGACATCAATGACAATACAAACCATTAACTGATTTAATATCTTGCATCATCTTCAACTTAACATTATCAAACATTCAATCAGTTACATGTCATCATCTTCAGTGTAAACAAACCTATTTTAGTCTTTTGGTTCTTTTCTTCTTTCCTTATCATTCTTCTCTGCAAATTCATCTATTCTTACATTCTCACTTTCAATGATCTTTTTAGAGGACTTGTTAAGACATTTATAAGCCTTTCTTTTGGTGGAATACCCTAGAAAGATACCTTCTTCACTTTTGGAGTCAAGATTTCCATTTCTATCATCTTTCAAAATATAACATTGACTACAAAAGATTCTGAAAAAACTTACATTGGGTGTGTAACCATACAAAAGCTCATAGGGTGTCTTCTTTGTGTCCTTTTTCAATAAAGTACTTTTTTCAATGTGTAGACATCAGTACTGACAGCTTCCCTCCAGGAAGTTTGAGTGATTATTTTCTCAATCATCAATGTTCTTGCACAATCAATAATTGATTTGTTTCTTCTTTCAACAATTCCATTTTGTTGTTGTGTTCTTTGTGTAGAAACCTATCTTTTAATTCCATGCTAATTATAGAAATTAGTGAATTCATCTGAAACAAATTCCCCTCCTCTATCTATTCTTAATAATTTCAATTCCTTACCACTTTTTTTTTCTACCATAGCCTTATACCATTTAAACATCTTGAATTCTTCTGATTTATCTTTTAGGAACATAACTGTCATCAATCTAGAATAATCATCTACAAAGAGAATGAAATACCTATCACCATAGTAACTCTTTGTCCTCATAGGTCCACATACATCACTATGGACTAATTCTAGAATAGCATTAGATGTATGGGCTTTTCTCTTGAAACTAGACTTTGTCATCTTACCTTTTTGATGATTCTTGCACATGATATGCTCAAGCTTTGACATGCTCGGTAACCCTCTTACTCTTCTTTTATTGCTTATCTTTATCATGTTGTAAAAATTTACATGGCATATTATTTTATGCCACAACCATATATCTTCATTTATAGCCATTAAACAAGTGGTGTTAATCTCATCAAGATAGAAAAGGTTACCTTTTGTCTATTCACGAGTTCCTATAAAAATTCCTAATTCATTGAAGATCTTTTGCTTTTTATTCTCAAATGCTACTCGGTGAACTGTATTATTCAGTTGTGAAACACTTAATAGATTATAATTAAGTCGTTTTACCCAGTAAGAATTTTCACATTTGATCAGGTTATTCAAAATTATGGTTCCTTTACCTTCAATTGGACAAGGTGTGTCATTACCCATTCTTACTGATCCACCATTATAGTTTTCAAAATTTTCAAACTTTTGTTTATCACCGATCATGTGGTGAGTGTAAAAACTATCTATAATCTAGACATTATTCTTACTAACCTTAGATATGAGAGCAGTCTCTACATACATTTATTCTTCTTCTTTGTTTGAGTCATCCTTCATGGCTACAAATACCATCTCAATGTCTTCATCAGATTCGGTGTCAGTGTCTCCAGCTTTGTTCTCATCTAGGTAACAATCTTTCTTCCCTTTGTCCTTGTAGTCTCGAGTATCTCTTCTGTCAGATTATTGGTTTCTTTGGTAATCTCTGATATCACCCTGGTCAAACTTCTTTTCATATGATTTGTCATTACTTCTATCATCTTTTCTTCTGTTAGGACATCTGGTAGTAAAGTGTCCAACCTCTTTTTAATTAAAACATACAAGTGGTAATTTACCTTTGTATCTACATTTGCCTCTCTCCAATCTTCTTTCCATTAGTGCTTCAATTTCATCAATTCCTTGGTCATCAATATCACTTTCAATATCATTTCTAATAGTGTTTCTATGACTTTACTTTCTTATTTTCAAAGAAGAATTGAATGCAAACTATATAGATGGTAAGACACTATTATCAAAGTTATTCATCTTGAATGAAATCAGTCTACCAATTAGACTATCTAGAGTAACATATTGTTTGCAATTGATCTCATTTCTTGTATATTAGATACTCTAATAACATATACAGGCAGTAAGTTTCTTAGTATTTTACTTACCACTGTCTCTTCATCAAGTACACCTCTAACTCCTCGGATAGCATTAACTACCTCTTTGATTCTGTAGCTATACTAAGTGATATTTTCTCCTTCTTTCATCCTTAGGTCATCAAACCTCCCTCTTAGGCTTTCTGACTTGTCTCTTAGTACATTATCATCTCCTCCATGTACCAACTTACATTTGTCCCACATTTTCTTTGCAAAGGTGCAGGTTTTGACATGTTCAAACTTACCATCAGAGAGTGAAGAATAAAGCTCTAGCATCATGCAATTATGCTCATGCTTTTCTCTCAATTTCTCAAGTGTGTGAGGTCCTGTAGGCAACACATATTCAGTATCAAGGTGTTGAGTAACATCATTACCAATACTTGATATGTGGAGTCTTATTCTACTTTTCTATGACGAAAAGTTGGCTTTATTCAACTTGGGCACATCTCATTTGTTCACCTTGTGATCTTTTTCTTGAGGTTTTAAACTCTCTTTCTAAGCACACAAGCTTTGATACCAATTGTTAGAATAATTGAGGGAGGGGGGGTGGATCAGTGGCCTTAAAAATATTCCAATAAATCAAATTAAAACTTAGTACAACAATATTAAGACTCTATTTATCTTCATTTCTACAAGATGAATGCCTTCAAACAATCTTAACAAATAACTACTACTCGGAGTTCACTATTAAACCTTATTCTTATCGTTCAACGACTAGCAGTCTTTCATTTACCAGAAAATAGTAAATTTCTTATTGTATACCGATCAATCCAGAATTAGTTATGTGTAATGCAAAACACTAAAGTAGTGACTCATTACATTGACACATGTATTTTTAACGTGGAAACCTTGTTAAGGGAAAAACTACTTGGGACCAGTAACCCAAAATTTTCACTCTTCTGAAGTGAGCTCCGTGAAGAGCCAACCCTGTTAAAGGTTACAAATACATTGTTAGGTGTGACCTTTATAGAGGATTTAAATAGAATAGTTTGCCACTTGATATCGGGCATCTCTATGCTACCATCTATGACCAAACCCTGGTTTTTCAAATGGTATTTGGCATCTCATGCTATCTTCATGATCAAACTTTTTGATACTCCTTGGGATGTATCCCAATATAGAAAGGATTGTTAAGTCCTTCTCGATTAAGACATTGTCTGATCCAATGGTAAAACAGAAATAGTAAATGATTTGTTCACATATACAACTATAAATTTGTAGATTTTCAGATCTATTGTAAGCTCATTATACCTTTCTGATCAATGTATCTTTTCAACACCTTTTCTCCACTTATTTCTGTTCGATGATGTTGTGCTTCTATTTTGCTGAGTATCCACAGAATTATTTATCTCTTTCCTCATCTTGATTGATCAGGATTGTATGAATTTTTTTTTCATTAGTTTTTCTCTAGCATCCTCTTTCTGGGTGATCCCACAATAGTGTGTCCCAATTTTCAGGATGAAGGGTTTTAGACTTCCAAAAAAAATTTCATTTTTGGTGGCTTCAAGTGAAGTAACATCTTTTTGTGAAGTGATTAAGAGGCTTTGCATTAAGTACCCTACATGACGTACTTCACGTGAAGTAAAGGCTTCGAGTGAAGTACACCATGTATGGTACTTCGTGCGAAGCACCCCTTCACACGAAACTACTTTTTGCCAAAATTTGTATAAAATTCCAGCGACCCATTTCATTTTCATTATTTACTGTCAGAGATTTTATGGACCCTGAGCTTAGAGGGAACCAATGACGACCAGTGCAACATCAACAACTCCCACTAATACATTTGTTGTCGATTTGCGACGGCAATGTGTCTCAATTGTGACAGTAATAGACATCGCTATTTTTTAGTCACAAAATACGATGTCTTTCCATATCTGTCGCAATTGCGACTCCAATCCGTCGCTATGTAGCCCTATCAACCCCGGCATTTGGGGCATCACCAATACAGGAAATCCATCATAATTATATGGGTACCCGTCACAATTGCGACGGAAAACCAAGCAACTGTGACAGTTTTTAGGCGTCACCAGTACAGCTCGCCCGTCATAATTCTTGGGTTAACGTCGCAATTGCGATGAACACCCAAGAAACAACGATGGTTTTTGGGCATCGCTAGTACAGCGACCCCATCGTAATTCTGGGGAGTAATGTCACAATTGCGACGATGTCAAGATAGAATTAAAAAAAAAATTTGCTTGTTAGATAATTATTTATGAATAATAATGTTGTATTCACAAATTTCTGGATAAAACACTTTTGAAAGCAACTGAATGAATCCCTGTAATAGCAAAGCACATTGTTAGGTTTCCAATCTATTATCATTATGAATAAGAATCTATGTGCTTTAGCCTCGAGATTGGAAACCTAACCATCTTCGAGCATAAATAATCTATGGTTACACATATAATGATTGCTTTGTGTTGTTCTCCAATAAATGAAAGGG
>MU225172.1:1749866-1774861 GCA_018584345.1 Thuja plicata | reverse complement strand
AAATTTTGAAGGAAAATTATTTTCTGCTATTTCAGGTGGCCCAACTTCCGGAGACCATAAGTCATCACCAATTGACCCGATTGACTATTATAACCCCATTTCAGAAATGCCATGAAGCGCTCTACAAGGACTAAGCTAAGCAAGCTTTATTTATCCCAAGTTTTGACCTCATCCGGGGCCTCTAAAGCCTTCAAAAATGAGCTCGAAGTTTTTGTACCCTGTTTTCAATACCGAAAATTTTCAATATCTTCAAAACTAGACCTGATCTAGCCATGAAACTTTACTGGCAGGCTGATATGATTGAGATGAACCTCCACATGCAAAATCAGAACATTCCGAGATCGTATGACCAACTTACTAAAAATAGCAAGTTTCCATAAATAGCAGTTCTGCACAAGGTAGCCCTTATTGAAAAAGAAAACAGAAATATTTTTGGGTGATGCAAGATTGCCCTTACACCCGGGATGCTCCTGCATCAAATCAAGTACATAATTATTAACACTTAGCTTTCATATATGTTACATCTAGGTACCTGCACATGATGTACTAGCTCAGGATGCACCTTGCACTCCTGATTTGGCAAGCATCTTTTAGATAGCTCAGATAGAGATGGATAGACTTAGACACAACATCCATACCTATGAGCCAAATGACATCTATAGAGATATTTATGTCACTATATTGAATATTTTGGAGGATATGACTGCTAGATTAAGATGCCACTCTTCTTTCACACCACAGGTTGTAGATACTATTTTTTGAGAGTTGAGAGCAGAGGTATCAGGTGATGTTTCCTGTGAGATGGTCCGGAGCCATGTCCCCAAGGAAATCATCAAACAAGAGGTCTTCCAATTTTATGATGGGAAGGCAATGGTGAGGGCATATCAAGTTACACGGTGTGAGATTCCTTCGATCGCATGCATGATATACCCTCATTTTCTTTTCGCAAATGGTCGTTATCCTAATAATGACCAAATTCCATTATATTTTGCACAGTAGTTGTACGTTGAGTTCAGTTTGGGACTGAGGGTCAACTATTTAGATCTTCCTAGATATTACGGTCAGGGGCATGGTAGAGCTGCCGACCATGATTAGTATCATAGGGCTGATCAAGTTGTACGTACTCGTAGAGAGCTAGTTAGGCATAAGACTCCAGTAGTGGCACCAACGATGACTTCTACTATAGATAGAGTAGTCATTGCTTGACAGAGGATAGGATAAGGGATATTTCATATGGAGCCACCTCCATCACTTCAAATATAGTGGGTAGATATATTTTAACTAGACCAAGTCGAGGCAAATCATCTTGAGAGGCTTCATCTAGTACTATTGCTGGGGTTAGTGATGAGGCATATAGATATTTTTGTCTTCCTCCACCTAGCGAGATATGATCCCTTTCTAGCCATCATAGTCATTTGGATGTGGTGCTTTACTTTTTGGAGGATCTCCTATAGTGATATTCTTATATTACAGACATGCAGAGTATCCCATCACATTCAGTTAGAGATGTCATCAGACTTGCACGGGGTCCTTTCATTCCACCGACATAGGACACACCATCTAGTCAGGTGCAACACTCTGCAAAGCGCTCTGCACCATCTAGTAAGGAAAACCACTTTGCAGAGTGCTCTGCACCATCTCGTCAGGCACAATACTCTACAGAGCACTCTACACCATCTACTCAGGCACATCATAGTTCACAACACTCTGCACCCACAAATCAGTCTACAGCTACAAAGCGAGGTGTACAGGTTGGAGATGTATGCATCACAGTTGAGGGCCTAGAGACATTTGATGAGCAGTTGCGCGGGTTGCATCACGTAGACTCTGTCAGTGATGTTGGATCATGTGTTTAAATATAAATCAACAAATTACATAGTCAATTTAATCCATAAATATCAAGTAGGTCCTAACACATGAAATAGGTACATACATATTATACTTTTTAGACCAACTCACATGGTTCAAATCTTTCATGGAGAACATGTAATATTCTCTCATGATCCTCACTATCTAGTCTCCACTTATGACTTCCACATTGAGATTTAACTGTATGGAGACAAATGGAGGTGGAAAATACTAGGTGACTATATTGAAAGACCTTATTATCTAGCTGGTAATCAACAAAATGAATACCATGCTGAATTACTTTGATTTGTTTGAAATATGTTCCCTCTAAAACAACTGAACCTATAATCACAAATTTTAACAATATAAATTTAAACAAACTAAATTGGAAATTTACATTAAAAGGTTAAAATTTAAAATTTACAAATTGAGTTCAATATATTGATGTAAAGCATACAAACCTATGGGGAATAATATTCCATAAATTTATTTAGGTTCAAGTAACTTCATCCTCGCTGCAGTACAACACAGTAAATAATAATCAACTCCTACATTTCCACGCTCAACAATCACACACACACACACACATGTGAGATATTAAAATTTAATTATTTCAATCAATCTATCTATCTATCTAGATACATGCAGTTCAATGGACCATATAATGTGAAATATACACTTACCAATTTCGACCAATCCTGAGATATGATCGTAATCAGTAGAAATCAAAGGAACATCATCAAAGTTTTCATCTTCATCTCTATCAAATGTATCATTAAAAACTAGTGGCACTAGATTCCATGCACCTACATATCCACGGTAGCATGAGTAGCTCCTAGTGTTCAATGTCTAATTACGACAATTCATGCTCATAACTGAATGTAAAGATCACGTCCTTTCTTTCCACTTGCAACCATGCATAATTTTTCTATCCACACCTAAACAAATGCATATATAATATTACATTCTATAAATATAATTTGAATAAAGAGTGTACATAAAAAATTTAAACACTTGAATAATTTAAAAATGCGTGCATACCTTTTATCTCCCAGAATTTTCTGTGGTACCGCTTAAGTAATTCTTGATGATGTGTCATTCTCATTTGGTGTGAAATGTGTCTTTCACCATTCAACATCATGTGCATTTTTTATTTGAACCTCCTTATAATTCATTTGATACTTTCGTATAGCACATTCGATGCAAGCTCCAACACCATCATGTTCACCTTTTCCATGTCCACTCTCAAAGAAACTCCAAACATGTGGTATGTTTTCATTACGATGATATCTACATAGTGCATAAAATTTTCTGGATTATTTAAATTGTGTAGCACATCCATTTGAACAAACATAATGTTTATCAATTTTTATACCTCTTTCTTTCAAATTTGCAAAAAACATCTTGAAGCAATGTTCTACATAATGAATGTCATTCTCTCTATCATAACTTATATAAAAATGATATTCCTTCTTGATGACCTATGCTTCAAATGTTCTCTGAATACCATCCAAATCTAATTGTGCATGGCGATAGCACACATGTACCATAATAGTAATGTGCTCTAAAAATTAGTATTTTGATTGAATTTCCTTTTGATGAACAAAGGAATAGTTTTCTGCAAAATCAACAACTGATACAATAGTTCCTAGTGGGAAATTGTCTCTAAGTGTTTGGAATTGTTGTGCTTGCCACTTTGCAAAAAATGCATGATGAATGTAGGGTTGAATCAATTTTTTAAATTTGTCCATAAATACTCCAACATTTATCTCCTCTTCAACATATTCTAACCTTTTGGATTCTTTCCCAAATTTTGTTTCATTCTTTACATATTTGTAACTCTTTAAATTTACCATCTTTGTTACATAAATGTTTTCATTTTTCAAAGGAAAAAGAGTCAAATCAGCACATGTTTTACATATTCCTTTTATGCAATTTACTTGTCTAGCTGCATCATCTCTTTTGTCACATAAAATGGATGAGATGAACTCACTTCGTCTACTAGGAGGAGAATTTTAAAAACCATAAGTGTCTTCTACAAAATTTCAAAAAACTTGATAGTGGAGATCAAATTCAATATGATAACGACAACAACAAGTTTCAAAAACTTTGTTTGTCCTGATATAATATGGCTTCAATCTTTCAAACAATGTTTTCCCAATCTCTATATTAGGATTTGAACTAAAAAATGACACATACATTTCATGTTGTGTTGTGTCCAACCAATATTTCGTATGATATTCATATTGATTAGCTAAAGCTCTATGTCTGATAACATCTCTACTATTTGATGAAGGACATGTATTACCATTCCAAAATAATGTGACCAAATTCTTGATTCCTTGATCAATCCTATCAGAACGAGGAGCACTACACATGATTTCCCAATTACCTTCTAAGGTGATATCATCCAAAATCATTCTCTTATTAACATATAATGATATTATTTTCCTACTAAAACCAATCTGAGATGAAACTGAAGATATTTGTCTTTTTCAAAGCATAGTGTTACGTACAATGGATGTCAACATAAATTTTCTTGTAATGGTCTTATCTTTAGTTCGAGATCGCTTCCCTACCTGGTTCAAACCTTTCCTAGGATTTTCAAACATATCAGTTTGCATGTCAACAACTTTTCTCTTCTTTGATGTTGCATCTATACCCAATAATTTTAATGCCCCTTCCAACTTTTTGTTTATAAGTACAACTAGAAGCAATTGGGCTTGTTCAAGTGTTTCTAAATTATCAGATTTAGCCAATATTTCTCTTGCTACCATATTCATTGACCTCTTCTTAGCAATACTTAAGGGTTGAACATTAGCAAGTGATCTCAAATTCTCCACATCCATTGTAAGTAAATTATCTAAGTTTCTATAATTAACATTTCTCTTTGTAGTTTGAGCTAAATTTTTAAGTTCATCCATACCAGTAGGAGCATGTGATCTTGAACCTTCTCCAACATCAATTGCTTGACCTTTTGTAGGGAGTGATCCTAACCCTTCTTCAATGTGCAATTCTTTGACTTGACTTGATCCTCCTACTTCAACTTTTCCTTCACCTTCTTTAGTTTTATGATAATATGCCAACTCAACTTCATGATTTCTTTATTCAGTACTAGGTGACCTTTTTCTAGCAGATTTACGTTGTCTTCCTTTCTTGTTCCCCATTTATTCTCTTCAAAAAATGTCTTCCAAAATGTCAGCAATAAAAATTATTTTCTTCAAAAAAATACTTTGATATAATATTTCTCCTCTCAGAAATTACGCCTTTGAAAAAAATAGAAATAACAATCCTTCTCCGAAAAATGCCTTTGTAAAAATTGATCAATAATAGAAAAAGAGAATTTACATATTGTAATTCGGTAAAAAAGTGAAGAGAAAAAACATTACTTTTATACCATTCCAATTTTTTTTAAAAACTAATTCAAAATGGCCGACATACTTCTTGCGAAGTACCCCAGATAAAATCCTGGCAGGGTGATTCTCACCAGACTTTTCACACAGGGGTCTTTGCGCGAAGACCACCGGACCACTTCGCGCGATGGAGGTCTTCGCGTGAAGACCCCTAAAATGTAAATTGGCCCTCAAAGAAAAAAACTCTTAAAAAAGCCTTTTCAAGGCCTAGGACAAGGACCAAATCAAATGCTTTTCTGAAACGCATGATGTAAAATGATGTGATTTAGAAAAAAATTTCTAATGAATATAATTTTAATACATATTGAGTTCATTATCACTTTAAAATATTATTTTAACTAAACATAGGTTGTTTTGTCATTCAACAACCTGTCTCTTCAAGGCTTTGGGAAAAATACTAAATTACATAAAAAAAAATTATTAAAAATATGTAGGAAAAGAGCATTTGTGTTACCTTTCTATTAAAAAAAATTGAATTTCGATATATAGAGATCAAGTTAGAGTTATCCAAGTGACCTTATGACTAAATTATAGTTAATGTCACTTTAGAACTTAATAAACTATGAAATGTTGACCCAAAATGAATGAAACCAATTGCATCCTCTAGATATTGAAGTTACAAATATAATCTTGAAAGAATTACATTGTTATAATATTTTAAAAAAAGTTACGCTGATCCAAGTGATAGTCACTTCTTAAAAATATAGTTTTTTCACACATACCACTTTTTGAAGGAGAAAATAAATAAATTTAAATGAATTTGAATATTTAAAAAAAAAATATTTAGAAACTAGAATGAAAATTCTAAAAGACCTTAGTTTACATCATCTTCAAATTCCTAATATTTTTGCAAAAATAAGTGTTCGAAAGTGAAGTTTTTTCTTAGAATCTTGATCTCTGTGTCAAAGTTGGCCAATAAGTGGAGCACACTATTATGGGACCACCCTTCTGAATTCAGTCACCTAATTCATAATGAATTAGATTGTCTCTTTATAGACATGATATCACCATTTCCCACTTCTTAATTTTCTTTTTCTATGCATGATCCATAATTTTATCCAATCTTTCTTTAAAGATTTACTTCAGTTTTATCCCGTAGATTTCTCCTTGACAACTGGATAAAAAATTTAAATCTTTTACTTATTTTTGGATTTAACTTGTCGATGAAAACAATGTTAACAACCAATTAACTCTATATTTAGCATTTGACACCTAAGTATTTTTTCATTTCTGAGCTTCAGTTCTTTTGGGTGTTTAACTCTTTGATAGCTTCGGTCAACACTTCAGTTCTCCTTGGGCATCTCTGTCAGGGTTGTCTGTCCGCCGAGGTTGTTTGTCCATCGAACATCACTGTGAAGTTCTTCTCATCAGTAATGCTTGTGATTATTCTCGTCGGTAATGCTTGTTGGGTTTCTTTCTTGAGTGTCATTGTGACTTTTACTTTCGGATTTCTCTATCCGTCGGGGTGCACTGCCCGTCGGTGTTTGTAGTCACTTAGTGAATGTTGAACCTTTATGCATTACTCAAAGAATAACCTTTAGCATTTTGATTCTCTAAAGTCTTTGACACTTTGAACATAGCCAGTCATTTTATATCAAGTTGACATCAATGACAATATAATACATTAAGTGATTTAATGTCTTGCATTATCTTTCTGCATTTTGGTGATCAACTGAACATCTTCAAACATTCAATTAGTTATGGTTCATCAATAAACCATAATTTCTCCTTAATTAGATCCAATACATATAACGTGTCAGTAGCTATTAGTAGACAAGATTATAATCAACTATGAGATCATAGAATAAATTTAAGAGACGTCTTCTATCAATGAAAAATGTTGAGCTAAGAATCAACATTGAAAATATCAACATGTGCATCCATGTAATCATATTTCCTTGGTCAATGTTGTTGGAAGAAGGAATACACTAAACTAATGTGGCAAGACTATGTGTGGTGATAATGAATGAAAAAATGTTTCTGTAAAGAAGGTGACAAGAAGTTTGTAGGATGTCTGCATCCTTTTCCTTCCTAAAACATACTGGAAAATATGTTTTCCAAGACTTGAAATCACAATTCTCGTTAGTAAAATCAACCAATAATTAATTTTCACATTTGTATCCCAAAATGATATTAAATAGCACTTATATATTTTAATCATATGCAACATAAAATGGTAAATCAATATGACATGGAATGGAGATAGATTGTGAGAATGGTATGGAAGCAGACGAAATAGAATTAAATATGATATAAAATAAAGTATTAATAGATCTTATCAGGAATATTAATTTTGTGTTTGTTTCTTTATAACATTATAGTTATCTTAATTTTTATACATACCTTTTAGTAGAGTAGGAGATGCATTCTACACTTTTTTTCATTTTCCCTTTGTTAGGATCTAATGGAAAAATGAGAGGGATAGTGGTCAAAGCAACGCTTAGAAAAGATTTGGAGAACATCATCTGAAGGAAAATGAGAAGGATAGTTATCAAAGAAACACATGAAAATATTGGAGAACACCATCCAAAGGCTCTTGTAATTTATGAAAATTCCTAAGAGCATTTAATGTGTGAAGGGAAGGTAGAATTATTATCAACTTGATGAATCCGCTTGAACTTCCTGTTAGTATCTATTGTAAAAAATTTCTTCTTTTGATACTTTAAAGGGTATGAAAAAGAATATTTAAAAGAACAAATTTATATCACACTTTTATAAAGGAAATGGTCAACACTGATTCAAGATTATAAATTCAATCACTAAAAAGTGGGATATATGTTGAGAATTTTTAAATGATGTAAACTAATGAAATGTTTAATTTTTTATGCATTTTATGTTTGTAAGTTTTGTAAATAATTAAAAAATTATAGAAATATACTTTCTAATAAAATAAAATCTAAAATTTAGTTGTTGATAAAATGTTGTAATTGAAGTTACAACTTTCGTCAACCCTTATATAGTATTTTTCCTTTTTTTATTCAATTTTTTTTTGTGTATAGATAACTTGAAACTTTACTGCATGGATATACCTTTTCACTATTTTTATAAATATATATTTAAATATAAAATATAAAATTCATGTGTACTAAAATATATCAATTTTCATTCAACGTCACCTTTTTGTCTTCACTATTCATCCAAAATAGAAATAAATTATACCCTCTTGATATAGATTCTTTCCTCATTGCATCATATTTTTTCCAAATATTTTAAATAAATTTTACTATATTTCCATGAAAACATAATCAACCGTATAATTTTGTGTTGATGACTTCTTTGAATAAAAATTAAATATAAAATATAAAAAGTAATTAAACTATGAAAAAATATATATATTTTTAGAAAATTTCACTTATAAATCAATTAAAGGGTATTTTATATATTTTTAAAAATATATCAATAAAAGAGGTGGGAGTTGTTGAAACATTGTTTTCTGAAATAATTATATTTTTTTGTAATTCAACCCAAAGTTGTCTAAAATGTGCATTCCATAGACACGTCCAATTACTAAAGTTGAGGCGCATATCTAACTTAGCTACAATGAATCTAGCTAGACCATATGTTTGACCAAGACTAATTTTTAGTTAGAAATACTTAAATTTAGTTGTAGTGATAAGTTAGCCTAAAGTGTAACACAGTTATATCAAAGCAACACATGAAAAGATTGGAAAACATCATCAAAATACTCTTGTAATTTATTATATTTCCTATGAGCATATAATGATTTAAGGGAAGGTAAAATTATTATTAACTTGATGAATGCGCTTGAACTTCCTATTAGTATCTTTTGTAAAAAACATTCTTCTTTTGATACTTTAAAGGGTATGGAAAAGCATTTTTAAATTTTAATGAAACATACTTGAAGACATTTATTTCTAAAATTTTGGACTCAATAGTTTTACATATCGAAAAACATTATGAAATGTGTTATATATTATCAAAAATTAGTTTAATTAACCCCTTAATAAAGATGATATATAATTTAGGATATGCAAGGGAATTATAGTTTAATATTTTTAGAAATAAATTTAATAGCTTATAATATACAATCCCTTAAGTAAAGATATCCACTCAATAGAATTATATTTTAATATTTTTAGAAATAAATTTAATAGCTTATAATCACATAGAGAAACTACTCATGCTGCAAATCTCAAATGTGTATTAGGATCACACTTGTCATCATACATGTTGAGAAAACAAGTTGACAAATATCCCATGGGTAGTGGATGTACAACAATCTCATAAGACAATGGTCTATATTGAGCATCTTTGAATTCCTCAAATCATCTTGTATATTGGTTCTTACATCCACTTTTTTTTCTAGTTAATATATCTCATAAATTATTGTATCTAGGGTAGAGGATGGTGTAATGTTCCCAACTAGGAATTTACTTGATTTACCCTAAAATTCCCAATCATGGTTTGGATTGTTCTTGGAAATGGATATTTAACTTAGTCTTTCAAATGTCCCTTTCTAGGAAGCTACCAATTTCTAATGCTTAACATTTATTATGATACATTTAAATTGAATTGAATTAAGAAACAATGAATGATTCATATTTGGTACTTAACACACTTAAGCCCCAATTCCTTACTCCCCTCCTAAACATTAACCCTCAAAATGATGGGGAATTCCTTGTCCTTAGAGAATTCTTGTCACTTAGTTTTGTACCCGCAAGGGCTAAGTATGAAACCTAGCAATCCTATGAAACACGGGACTACTTTCAGGTTGTGGGGACCAATGATGAAAGTATACCTTTGGGTTAAGGTTCGGCTTCCCTTGAATCACCTAAAAACTAAAATAAACTTAGAAGGGAAAGGGGAGAGAGAGCATTAATTTTAAAACTTAAAATGAAACTGAGGTGATTCACCAAATTGAAAGATCTACATATTCCAAACAAGCTCACAATATGAATTAAAGAAGAACTCATAAGTTCACACATTTATGCTACTTATAATGTTTTCCTTAGGAATAACAATGTTTTGATTGTAGATAGGAAGGAAAATGAGTTCCACAACCTAAAATAATTGTAAATGCACACAAATTAGGACTTTAGGAAACAAAATGTTCTTCTGAACATTTTAAATGAACAATATATTAAGTAAAGGATCAATTTTAATCACAATAACATTGACACAAAACTCATCAAATCAATAGGAAAAGAAGGAAAACTCCTATGCATTCAATCGAAAGGAGCCAAGACATAATGTGCTTCTCAAAGATCTACAAACATGCATATCTGAGAGTGAGATAGGATGAAAGAACTACATATATAAAAAATTGTGAGAGGTATAAATAGCTGAGAGGTAGGAAACTATATTTCCAAGAAATCTGGAATCCCATGACTGTCTCCACCAATTCTGGTACTAAAGGAAGCAATAATCTATAAAAAAATCTACAATTAGGTCCATGGGATATATTTTTCAAATCTAGGTGACCTAACCCCCCTAAAGGTGGTGACATGGGAAGATTTTTTTTATAAGAAAGTCTCCCTCTTTCTCAAAATCAAACCTAATTTCCCCTAATCATGCATTGGTAGGTAATATTTGAGCAAGATTATTTATAATTAAATCACTTGTCAAATATTTTACAATATGAAAGTGCATGATGCTTACATCTCAGTCTTACTAAGCTCCATCTTTAGCTTTGATAATGACACATAATCACATCATCCAAAGGCAACAATAATACCTAGGTCTTAGGGACATATGCTTACATTTTTAATCTTGCCCCCCCCCCCCCCCCTCGCCAAATGACTTTACTAGAAATTAATATTTAGAGAAAATGTCTTTATTTCCTTTTATCCCCTTATTCCAGGCAAGATTAAAAATCCCCTAGCCATATGCTATGAAAAAAATTAATAGCATGCCCACTTTACCATATGTTTAAAACTATACTCTAATCATCCTTTAATATCCATGTCACTTTGCTTGTCAAAAAGAACTCCAGCTTAATGTTGCCCTAACTGTGACTTCAATCGGGAAAGATACCACAATTTTAGGGATGTTTCTATTTTGAACCGACCATGCTTTGGACTGTGAGCTCGATAATGGAAATATATGGCAGCGAGGTAGGTGGATCATCTTCATTTGCTTCTTCATTTCATAGCTTGAATATGATATTGTTGGTTCAATGATGTCGTGCTTGAATCTCTTCATTGTTTATTATATTGTTAAGGCATCATTGAGCTAGAGTTGCTTCTATTTTGTTTGCATTTTCTTTTTTGTGGTTGCAAAGGATTGATTAGAGTATATTGGAGTTTATAACTTGCTCCAAATGTTGAATACTTCCTTCCTACATTAGTCTTATGAGCTTGAGGTCATGGCCATTGCTACTTTATGTATTGGGCCATGGCTTGCACTAGGGCATCCATGTATATAATTCTTTGAACTATGTCTCCAAGGGCACTGTCATCTTATTTAGTTTATGAGAAACATAGATATATTTTACCTGTGTTTTTTGTTGAGATAAATATGAAATGCATCCTATCTCTATCGTTCTTTCTATTTTTATATACAAAAATGTAGTTTTTGCTGAGATATGCACCATACATCTGTCATGATTTATGTTTTTATCTGAGATATATATGAAAATGTTGTCTTTATCATTGTTGAGATACATATGTTTTTGTTCCTTTCTCTTTGCTGAGATAAAATATAAATGATGTTTTTTTCTTTTTGTTGAGATACATATGTTGTTGTTCCTTTCTCTTTTCTGAGATACATATGTAAATGTTGTTCCTTTCTTTGAGATTATGAAATACTTTTTCTTGTCTCTGCTCTGTGGAATCATTTTCATTGATACTTGAGGGCATCATTGATGTTTATCTCTGTTGGGACTTGAAAAGGCATTTTTTCTACTTCATGATTGTAGCTAGGGCACGATTTTCTCTCTACTATGTATGATGCATTTAATTTATCATTTCATGAAGCCTTTCTGGTATGTGTTGCAGAGTTATCATTTCACTATATTGGTATTATTATATGGATGTTTCTTTGTTTTTTTCTCTTGAATTGGTATTTTTATCTATCTGAGATGTACTTTTAGATCACTATGCTCTACTCCATTGAAGTTCTTGGGTCATTCTTAATGTTTTTTTCATTCTTTAGACTCTTACACAACATATTTATAGCAATGCCCATATTGGACTTGTTTTGATTCATTTCAACTCCGTGTGACTTTGTATCCACTCTTTGGGGCATTGTGATGTTATGGGAGTCTGATCTCCGTATTTCAATGTTGTGGCATAGTGATGTGTCACCATCTCTTGCTTTGATTTTCTTTCCATCTATTTCTTTAATTTTCTTTGCTTTGTGTCTTCATCTCTTGCTTTTCTTTGCTTTGTGTTTCTGTATCTTTCTTTTCTTTGCTTTGTGTCTCCTTCTCTTGTCTCTCCATCACCTGATTTTCTTTACTTTCTTTTCTACACATACATACCATTCATGTTTAGGTTATGTATATGATCTAATATATGTATTTCATTTAATTAGATAGCTGATTTTCCTTTCTTTCCTTTTCTTTTACTTTCAGCTTAGCTGAACAAATGTACTCAAATCTAATCTATACCATCTAATAATTTGCAAACTAGGGTACCTTAGCAAGCTCACTTAGTAAATAGGTTAACAATTGCCACCAATTGAATGAACATGAAAATGGTGTAGCATTTTTGGCGATCTGAGCTGAGTGCTTGCCTGCTAAGAATCCTTTGACCAGTTTCCTATTGTATCCATTGGGTGTGGAGTCCCTTGGCACCCATTGATGAACCTCCAACTCAAAAGTGAAAACTTAATAGCTCCTTGCACCAACAAAACCACTAAGTGCCTAAGACATATTGGTATGATTCTAAGGGTCTCAACATGTAAGTATTGATGGCTTGTATTAGTGAGCGCTTGACTCACAAATACCAATAGCTTATGCTTTCTTGAAGAGGCTTGAAGATGGCATCAAAATGTCTCTGACTTATTACTAACAATTGAAAACAAGGGAAAATAGCTGAAACTGAAACACACCTGTGCTACAACACTTAGCGAACATAAAAACTCAACTACAAAACAACTGAAAACAACCAACTACTAATGTATAGGAGGGTAGTGCTTTTGACCTTAGTGGAATGACTTAAGGTGAATCCCATTCACACGAATGTGCAACACTTTTCCATACAAGGTGGAAGAAATCATTGTGAGAATTTCACTTTGTGATCATCAAGAGCCCACTACATATTGCATCAAATTTGGTGTGCCTCCTGTAACACCCCAAAATTAACATATTGCAACCCTAACCACTTTTGTTTCATTTTTCATTCTTTTGAATCATTAAAGTCCTATTGTACTAGGCAATTCTGAGTCTTGATTGACTTTACTCAACCTAAGTGTCAAATGTAGAAAATCCTAAATTTGCATTAATCATACATTATATTTAATTCCTAAATATCAATCAATTAGTTAAATAAACAATATGATTGAATTAATTTAATTATAAAGTCCTAGCACTCTAATTAAATTAAATTCACCCCTTTTAGCTAAAACACATAAAAAGGAATGAAATAATATTTAATTATTAAATAAATATCCTCATTTCAAAAAATTTAATTTAATTATTCAAATAATTGAGAAAATACATTTATGAGGTCATACTCTATATATTTAATTAAATATTATCTCAAAAATCTTCTCTTCAATTCAGAAATAGAAACTTTAAATTAACTATGCTTTAAAGAGAAAGAAAACAGTTAAAATAAAAAAGAAAATAGTTAAAAACAAAGAGAAAATAGTTCATTGTTTTCTTTTAAAGATAACTTGCTAATCTAAATTGGCTTTTTTATCTATTTTATTTCAAAAGGAAACTTTCTATTCTAAGCAGACTCTTAGTCTATAAAAAAACTCCCATTTCTCATTCAATAGATGCATTGTTAGAATAATGAATTGTTGCTGCATTTTACAAATCATCATCTCATTTCAATTAAGCTCATTTGCAATACAATAGCTTCATTTTCTTAGATTAATCACATATTTCCAATCATGTCATAGTTTAATCTCATTTAGATTAATCTTGCATCTTTCATTCTTAGATTAATCTTGCATTGCATTGCATTCATGGAGAAAAATCCTCCGTTCTTAGATTGGTCTAGGTTGTGAGACTCTAGTTCTTAGAGCCATTCAAAAGCCTGTCTAGATAGGAGGCAATAGGTCAAATCATACAGGCATGCAGGATGAATAAATCTTATTCACTTCCGTATGCGGCTGATGAATAAGGACTATGTTGAAGTGTATGGTTAAATAATAAGGCCACATTTAACATATACATTTCTAGAGAGATTCATATGATTCTTCTAGTGTGGCTACCTTCCGAGAGATTTAGCAGAGCCGGTGAGAGTGGATTTCCCAAGCGGTAACAGGCTAAAGCCAAGCCCTTCTGAACCAGTATATATAAAATTCCATTGTGATTAATCTCACAATGGACAGGTGTGAATTTGTTGTGGCAACCAAAATCTCCTCTAGTATCCTAGCGGTGCATTAAAGTCCCTACATTGTTAAGGTGAAAAACTTGCTTTGAAAGGATTGGGAGAGCCCCCTTTATTGGGAAATTGACTTTATCACAACCACCTGAACAGATGTCCTTACTACAAACCTTTGTTATAGTATCCAAAATCCCTCTATCTATTGGGGCTGAAGGTCAGAGACTGAGTAAGACGTCCCACACTTCTATGGCTCTTAGTAGAGACAACAGTCCTTTGGGAAGCAATTCTCTTGGGATTTGAAGCTTGGTGTGTTGAAGAAGTGAGTGCACATGTAAGGAGTAGCCCATGCCTCCAAGCTTCTAAGTTGTCTACTATGAGTAGATGTGGCTGAACTTCGGTTCAAGTGGGAATTCAACAGATACTGCCCTGGCTCACCTAGGATTGTGATGTGTCTATTCTGGTACTACAAACATTCTGTTTAATGTGTTTTGTGTTGGTGAATCATTTAAACAATCGAAACAAATGTCAAATCACACAACTTACCAAATTCAAACATGTCCAAAACAATCTGCAATGTGAACTTTCTGTTAGAACGTAGCATAATCTATCTCAAAAAATGCAATATGGTCTTAATTGTCTGATTCTGTAGAATTTTGCATGTTTCACTGCATAATCTTGCATGATATTCTTCCATCATTGCGTCATCATCTAAGAAACTTCACGCAACACCTTGTCAACTGTCGCGTGACATTTTGCAAATTTGTTGCTATTTTATTTACCAGTCTGTCACCCTTTTATGTGATTTTTCATGCTAGACTGCAAAGTCTCATACAAGCCTTTGAGAATCTTCATGCGGGAAAGTACTTTGTCACGTGAGTCTGTATCATTTTGCCAAAATAGTGAGCTTTTTCCCATCTATCCAGTGTACCTCTGCTAAATTTGGTACTTGTTTTGGGTCTATTTATCTTCCTTTTATCTAGACGCAATCTACAACTTGATTTCTTGGGTTGAGAATTACATGATTCTCGCTTAAACTTGTCTCGTCTCATATATTTTGTTGTCTTTTTGTTGTGTCGTCATATCTTTCATCGCGATAGTCACCTCCAAGCTATTCTAGCCTTATTTTTGACAATTTGCACCGGATATACTTCACCTCTTGGCACTTTTATGCATTTACCTTGAGACAGTTTCAAGCATGGCCCTAGTTCACATTCCTTGTATCATCTTTGTCTATGACTGTTACAACTCGAAGTGGAAAAATAATCCCTTCACGTGTCCCTAAACAAGGTAGAAGTAGACCCATTAACCAAGCAGAAAGTTGTCCTAAATTTTTCACATAGTCTGAGCATAGTGGGGAATCCTCACATCCCCTTTCGTCAAATGATCATTTCCAGTGGATTTTATTCAGGTTTGAAACCCTTTGTTTGAAGAACATACAAATTCTGAAGAGTTGTTTCCCGAACTTGACACTAGCAAAATAATAAGAGCCCCCATAGGTACAACACCTCTAGACACTCAACCTCCTCGTATAAAGTCTTTTCACACCAAACACTTGCATTCTAGCAAGATGGCAGACCATAATCTATCAGGTGAACAGAGAAGAGATGATGATCACTCTAAAACTAGGGGTAAATTCCATTATCAAGACCCCCCCTAATGATGAGGAGATAGAAATAACCCAGGTAGATATCAAGAATGCTTGTTCAAATAAATATTTCCACGGGATGATGGAAATTCTCCTAGCTAATGAAAAAAGAGAAATACCTTCTCGAACTAGCCAATCAAGGGGCTAAGTTACCCTCGAACTACAATGTAGAGACACTTGTCACTAAAGAGGAAGAAACTGAAAACTCCAAGTTACAAAAACAAGTTGAAAGTTTGCAAGAACAAATTCTTCAACTCATGAAGGATAAAGATAAACCCGCTACACAGCTCACCCTGGAAAGCATATGTCCATTCCCATTTGATAAGAGTCTATGCAGGCCTCCTTTTCCTAAAGGAGTTGAGCTTCCCAAGTATGATAAATACTTGGGTACCTCTGATCCCCAGGATCATCTGAGAGAGTTTGGTGCTCTCTCTATAGAGTTAATACATGATCAAACCTACCTCATACGTCTCTTCCCACATAGTTTGGGAGGGATAGCTATGGAATGGTTCTCTAGGCTACCAACTGGCATCAAAACTTTTCACAAAATTGCCTACTTGTTTCTTCAAAACTATTCCCACAACATTAAAAATTCATTTCACATCCAAGATCTTTGCAACTTGAAACAAAATCATGGAGAACCTTTCTTGACATTTCTCCAGAGATGGAGACAACTTTATACAAGATATTCTCTTAAAATACCCGAATCTAAAAAGTTGGACATCTTTTTAGATAATCTTCTTCCCAACCTTGGGTATCAAGTATAGCTGCAAGGTCCTTTAACCTTCGATGACATGATTAAGTAGGTCGTGAGAATACAGACATTTATGGTCAAGAAAGGAGAACTGACCTTACACAGGGAAAATAAACAAGGGTCTTCCTCCTCAAGCAAAGATAAATCCAAATTTCCCAAAAAGAACTAGAATGTTGTGAATGATGGAGTTGTAGACAATGTGACTCCCAAGACTTCAAAGGCTTCTTTTAATCTCACTACCATAATGTAGGAATCCAAAGCCACTGAATAGGCTGTAGCAGAATCCAAACCAACTACTTCGCATCTTTCCAGATCTAAACCTTGGGCTCCTTGTCCCAAATGTGAGTTCACTCCTTTAGGAGAACCTCTTGATGTAGTTTACAAGACTCTCTTGGACAACCATTTACTCACTCCTCTAGATAACTCACATCCTTTTGATCCGACCTCGACCATCTTGGTGGAATGAATTGGCATTTTGTGATTACCATCAGAATAAAGGTCACAAGATGGCTACCTGCATTCAATTATGACACAAGATCCAAGACATTATTGATAGTGAGGTTATTGTTGTGGGAGGTCACAACAAAAACTCTGATCACCAAGCTTTCAAAGACCCATTTCCTCCTCATGGGAAAGGTGAATCATCTAAAGGCAAGAACACTGATGCCAAGGTCAACTATACATACACCAATAATGATAATGTCATTAATATGGTTGAGCCTTTTGATGCTGAATACTATAACGTTGTCATTCTCAAGGGAAGGGAAGATTCTCCCAAGCCCAAAACTCCTTTCATCTTGCAAAGGCCTGCACCTCAGCCCTCCAAACAATAATAGTCTTAGGTTAGTGGAAATGTTGTTACTTGATCTCATGCTAAGATCATCCTCAAAGTCCATTAGCCTTCTATGTCTACACCAAAACAACCTGCAGGCAAAGCTACTGTTGGCTCTGCCAACAAGAATCCAAAATTGAGTTCCTCATCTAATGCTGCCAATTACAGCATACTAGACCAACTACAATGTACCAATGCTTAGATCACCATCTTCTAGCTGCTAAAATCTCCCCTGCTCAAAGGGAGATCCTTGACAAAGCCCTCACTAAGGAAAATATCCCAAAAGATCTCAATCTTTACCGGTTTCAATACATGGTAGGTCACTTGACGTCCTATCATAACTTGTCTTTCCCTTAGGAAGAAAACCATTCTTTGAGTCACCCACACAATAACCCCTTGCACATTGAAGTAATGATTTGTCCAAAGCGCGTCTGTTGTGTCCTCAGAGATAACGGTGTTGGCTTTAACATTTGCTCTGCTAGCTTCCTTAGTGAGTTAGGCTACAATGAAGACTGCATAGATGCTCGTAAAAAGATTTCTACTAAGGTCTATGATGAAGAAGAACACAAATCTAAGGGGCTAGTTGTGTTACCAATCAGAGTTAGCCCTATTGAAATATATGTTATCTATCAAGTGCTTGACACTCCTTTAGCATACAATATTCTATTGGGAAGGACATGGATCCTCAAAATGAAGGTTGTCCCTTAAACATACCATCAGTACATTAAGTTCCCTTTCCAAGGATCCAAAGTGACTATACCTACTAATACACACTATGATTGCAACACCCTCACAAAATCTGTTGACATCTTTGTGCCTACCAATAGAGAGTCTACTAAGTTATTTGAGACTAAACTATAGGAAATGGAAAAGGCTCTGACACTCAAGGAAACTGACATGGGAGGGTATCAAATTAAACCTGTGCTATCTATTACATCTCTGTCATTGTCTCCACATTCTTGTGGGAGACCTTCAAAGGAAACTAAACCTTCTAAAGTTACTCCTCAAACAAAATATGGTGGCACCTTTGTATAGGCCACGACACCATTAGAAGAAGAAGATGAAAACAAATCTATCAAATCTTGGATCTATAAAGGGGAAGACACATCTAAACAAACCACTTTGCCTTACGACTTGAAACCTGAATGATATGGAAAAGGTCTAACTACTATGCAATGCTTTGGTTACAAAGGGAATGGTCCTATAGGGGTCAACCATAAAGGATTGATTGCACCACTTCAAGCTATTGGTAGATGAACCCGTGACTCTATAGGACTAGGCTTCAAGGAGCTCACATTTCAACTAGGGATAAAAAAATTTGTACCTTACGCAGATCACCAACCAACACCTGAAGGTACATCTAAAATTGAAGAGTCAGAAGATAGATTTGAGGAAGATTGCTTCCCTTGTCCCATTCCTCCAGATCTAGTAGCATTCTTTGCTAAGCTAGATGATTTTATACCGCGTGTCAGTATAGTTGAGACTAACAGCAATTCTAATTAAACCATTCCAATTTCTTCATTAACCTATGAGAAATGGAAAGAAATACAAACTATAAATCCGGGTCATCATGGTGATCTGTACATACCACTGCACTTTCAATAGCGATTTGAATAGGAGAAAACCCAGCCACTTCTCACTAAATAAGAAGAAAATAATGCTACAAGCACTGATGAGGCACCTAGGTCAAAAGGTGCTCATATGACCTTAGCATAGGTTTTAAGTAGAACTCATCTGAACTTGGGACAAAGGGTTGATTTCACTCATGTTCTTAATATGATGCCTAATGATGAAACATACTCTCATGAATACGAGTTCAATGATTTTTCATATGCCACCTATGATAGGGATATAGATACAGTAAACACATATGAAAACCTTCTCTAAGTAGGTGAAGGGCCTAGTGTAGGGTCACACGATTCTGATTCAATCGATGTTAACATGTCATCTACTAAAGTCACTAGGAGTCAAAGGAATTCAACTACACCTTTGGATGAGATTTCTCTAGGTCTCAACTTACTAGTCCATGCTTTCGATGATTATACCATCAATGCACTTGAAGCCATCCCTTCCCTTTCACTCTGCCATCCTGAGCTTATAGACTCAAACACTCCTTCCCAATCTAATGAAGTCCTTACATTCTAGAATGACTATGCTCTTTCCTATTACCTCCACGTTGTTGAACCTGTAACGTCCTCCACTAGTGAAGATAGGTCAACATGACTGAGGCTAAATACAAGTATCTTAGTCACAAAATCAAAAGAAGAAAAAATAGGCACTCTAATGGTGAAAACCACATTGTTGCAGTGTTAGAGCCTAAAAAGGTCAAAATAAAGAACATATCCAAGGGTGAAAACCTCTTTGAGGCGCTCAAGGATGAGATACTTGATACGCTTCTGAGTCATTTCCAGGAAAGATCATTTGTACTAATTGAACCATATCAACCAGTCAAATTGGGCATAGAAGCTAAACCTTAGATCATTCATTTGGCACAATCATTATCTGAGGCAGGAAGAGAGAAATTCATTACATTCTTTTGGAGCAAAAAGATAAACTTTGCATGTAAATATTTAGAAATGTCAGGATTAGACCCTAATCTAATCATGCACCATTTGTCCATTGCACCATGTGTCAAGCATTTCAAACAAAAGCTTCAGACAATGCATCCACATGTGTCTCTACTTGTCAAAGTTGAATTGGAGAAACTTCTTAAAGTAGTATTTATTAGAGCAATTGACTATGCAGAATGGATCTCTAACATTTTTCCAGTGTCAAAACATAACAAATATATCTGAGTATGCATAGACCTTAGTGCCTTGAATAACATATGTCATAAGGATGGCTTTCCATTGCCCAATATTGATATTATTGTGTATATGACAGAAGGATATGAAATGTACTCACTCATGGATGGTTTCTCTAGCTACAACTAGATAAAGATCACGCTAGAAGACCAAGAGAAAACTACTTTCACATGTGCATGGGGCACTTTCTATTTGAACGTCATGCCCTTTAGACTCAAAAATGTTGGCACTACATATCAGAGGGTTGTCACCACTATATTTCATAACATGATGCACAAAACAATGGAAGATTATGTTGACAACACTCTAGCTAAGGTCATGCAACAACAGAAACACCTTGCAGATCTAGGTCCTATACTAGATCGCATTGAATAGTTCAGTCTGTGGCTCAATCCTAAGAAATGTGCATTCAGCATAACATCCAGAAAATTGATTGGCTACATCATCTCTACAAAAGGCATAGAATTATATCTTGACAAAGTCCAAGCTATCATGGAAATTCCACCACCAAAGCATATCAGATAAATGAGAGGACTTCAAGGCCGATTACAGTCTATCTGATGCTTCATCTCACAACTGGCAGACAAGTCACAACCATTTAGCAAGACTTTACACAAAGGTGTGACTTACCAATGGAACAAAGAATGTGATGAGGGGTTCACACAAATAAAACAATATCTTGTTAACCCACCAATATTGATGCCTCCTATTCATGGGAATCCACTCATTCTTTACATCTCCACTACAGATACATCAATGGGTTTCCTATTAGCTTAATAAGATCAAAATAACAAGGAAAGGGCTATCTACTGCATCAGTAGAACTCTGGTCTCATATGAAACAAATTATTCTGTTATCAAGAAGGCTTGTCTCGCAGTGGTATTTGCTTCACAAAAATTGTGAGACTACATGATGGCTCATACTAAACACCTCATTGCTAAGATTGATCCTCTGAAATATTTGCTCAGTAAAGCTACCCTTATAGGTAGACTAGCCAAGTGGGTCATGCTTCTCAGTGAATTTGATATTGAGCATGTAGAATGAAAATCCATGAAGGGGCAAGCAATTGTAGATCAATTGGAAGAAGCACCTCTACTAGATCATCAACCATTGAACATTGAATTTCTAGATGACTCCATATTACTTCTCATGCATCGATCCTTCACTACGTTCTTTGATGGTTCATTTAACCAACAGGGGTCAAGTGCTGGGATATTGTTCATTACACCTCAAAGGTACTCTTTACCAAAAGCATACAATATGTTGTTTCCTTGTACAAACAACATTTTCAAGTATGAAGCCTTGATCAATGGTATGAAGATCGCCCTTCAGTGGTGAGTGTATGAGCTCAATGTCCTTGGAGATTCACAATTAGTCATCAATCAAGTAAATGATATCTATCAGACAAAAGATGACAAGATGGTGCCTTATAAATGACTAGTTGATGACCTCCGCAAATATTTTGTTCACATCACATTTCAACAGGTTCCAAGGGTAGATAATAAAGTGGCTGATGCCATGGCTACTCTTGCTTCCATGCTATAGATGCCAGAAAATGACTTTCAACATGAATTCCTAGTGGAGACATTACACTACCCAGCCTATGATTCCCCTTAGTCCCAGATGATCTGTTCTGTCATTGGACATGATTCATCCCTCTACCATAATATTTATTCCTACCTTCATGACCTGATTATTCTAAACACTTACACACAATGAGAAACGTCGCTTAATTCATAGTGCTTCATGGTTTGTCATCATATCTAATGACTTGTATAGGAAAGGTCTAGACAATACCCTTCTTAGGTGTTTAAAACCTGACGAGTCCAAGCGTGCATTAGTAGAGGTGCATGAAGGCATCTATGGGTCTCACTCTAACAGCCTAACACTGGCCCGTAAACTTATTAGAGCTGGTTACTATTGGCTATATATGGAAAAAGAAGCTACACAATTTCTGAAGTCTTGCAAACAGTGTCAACTACATGGAAATCTGATTCATGCTCCAACCAAGGAGCTCATTCCCTTCATTACTTTCTAGCCATTTCAACAATGGGCCTTTGATTTGGTGGGTCAGATTTATCCCTCGTCCTCAAATGGACACAAGTTCATCATCACAGATACAGACTATTTTACCATGTGGGTGGAGGCAGTCCTTCCCACAGTTGCCAATGGAAAATTAGTAGCAATTTTCATTCCTAACTACATCATCTGCAGGCATGGTGTACCCTCAGAAATAATCACTGATAATGGGGGGCAGTTCAAAAACAAGGATTTGACAGAGCTATGTTCTAAGTTTAAAATCACTCAGGACTATTCTTGCATCTATTATCCTCAAGGTAATGGATAAGCAAAATCATCAAACAAGACAATCCTTAAATTCCTGCACTGTTGTCATGCCCAAAAGTTGGGCAAAAACACACGAACAAAAATTTTAATATTGCACTAAAACAGGATACTAAAACAAACACAAGGGTATCATGTACATGCAAAATGGTACAAAGGGATAAGAAAAACCAGAAAGGTCACAAGGAGAGGAATAGCTTTCAGAGCTATCCTAAAGGATGCCTAAAGCTCCTAACTGGGTCTTCACGCAAACCGAGGTAGTTGACCAAAAGTTAACTAGAGTTGACCAAAAGTCAACTATACTCTGAATTAAGTGAATGGTACGCACAAGGGTTCGCTAGACCAAAGGAGGGGTCTCATACACGCAAATCAAGATGATTTGACTAAAAGTCAACTAGGGTTGACCTAAAGTCAACCATTTCTTGAAATATGTGAAGGAGGGTCACTAGGGTCTACTAAGCACTATGGAAGTCATAGGTATGCAAATCGAGGTAGTTGACCAAAAAGTCAACTATCTCCAAAAGGCATGAAACTGATATCTAAGGGTCCAGAGGTTGCGAGTATTGACAGGCTCAAAACTGGGAACATACAGACAAAGTTTTACCATGGTTGACCAATAGTCAACCATGCACGAATCCGGTCAAAGTAAAAAAAATACCTTAATAGATGTACATTGCGAAGTTAAGGAGTGTTATAACCCCCAAATCATTTAAAACGTTATCAAGGGTAGTATTTAAACGAATAATTAAATTAGATAATTAACGTTCTAAAACTTTCATTTAAGTATTAAATTATCAATATCCCTTTTTAAAAAAAATTAAAATCCTAACATTAAATGTAATTAACATACAATATTTAGATTAAATCTATCCACTAACATAAAGAAATTTGAAACTAAATCTTTTTTACAACTTAATGAAAATAAAAATTAAATCTACTTAAATGATAACAAAATTTTAAATCACTTAATTTTAATCTAACTCTAATTTTAACATAATTCATTTTATTCATCCTACTCTCTTTGCAAAACTAACATATTAATAAATATAGACATCTGATTAAAAAAAAATCTAATCATTACTAAAAATTTAAAATATTGATAAATTCCTAAATCAAATCTTTATCCTAAGAAATATCCTAAAACATATAAAGAAAGCAATAAATTAACCCTACAATACTATCAACAAACCTAAAAAAAAAGATTTCTATGGAGGCAGGGAGGCGGAGAGCCAACAGGCGGCAGCGGAAGAATTTTCTGCTGCAGCGCGGCCTCGCGCAGGGGATGGGCAGAGGAGAGGATATGCGGTGCAGAGGACGGGCGGAGCAGTGGTGGCCGCAGGCGGCGGCACCACCGCCCACCGTCGACACACCATGCAAGGAGGGAGGGCAGTAAAAGGGGCAACCATCGCCGGCCGGCGGAGCCTCCCCACTGTGGGTGGCCCGCGAGCCGCACGGACCCCACTGTAGCTGACAGGAGTTTGGGGGAGGGGTTTCGACCCTCCCCAAACTTAAAAACATAACTTTGTTTTAATAAAACCGACGACAGGGCAGGAAAAATGAAGCACGCGAACGGACGTTTTAACATATATATATTTTTTTGTAATAATATTTGTGTCCAAAGTTAAAACATGATAAAGTAATATATGTATATTTATATATATATGCCTTCACATGTGTGTGTGTGTGTGTGTGCGTGTATATATATATATAAATAAGAGATAAACATAAAATCATATAACTGGTGTAATTGACTGTATATGCCAAAACAGGGGCTAGTTAGGAGCATTTTTAAAAAAAAAATTATTTGATCATTACAATCTATAAATTAATCTCCACAACTTGGTGGAAGGAAAATTTTAAATTCAAACTTTATATATATATTTTATTTTTTTTTA
>MU225172.1:1724675-1744545 GCA_018584345.1 Thuja plicata | reverse complement strand
CAGATACATCATATGATCTCATCTATCAACATATCAAAACCTAACTCTGGCCCTCTCCCTCATCACCTGGAGGTGGTGGAGGAGGAGGCATATCTATTGGAGGTGGTGCCTGTACACCCTTTGATCCTCTAGCATACAAGGAAAATCTTGGCACCTGTGATGCCTCATCAAGCACTATGCCTCATCATTGAGCTAAGCTCGCCACTGCTCTATCTTACCCAGCGCAGGCTGAGTAATCAAACCTCTATAGCTGCATATGCAGGGCTCCATTGGCTCCCTCAGATCATTGTATATGGGTTGGGTAACTGGTAGGTGCTCCCATGCCCATACCTGTAGAAAAAAAACCCCTACTCCCATACTCTTCACCTCTCTGTAGGCAATCTTGTGCATCTCATGGTACATGTGGGCCAGCATATAGTGACCCCATCCATATCTGACTTGCTTGGCTAACATCCTTTGTAGCATCCGACCCCAACCGCACTCAAAACTATGTTGACCATAATTCGGCATTAGATAGCATCCTAGGAATGCTTCTAAAACCACGGCCAATTGGTGCCTAGGCCCATAATCTCTGATTAACTCCTCCCATGGGATGGCTCTACCCATGACAAGATCATCCTGTAAGGTCTCTCGCAATGCTAATGTACCTGGCCGTGGTTGTACCTCATACTCCACTCTGGGTCCATAGAAGGGTATCCAAAGAATCCTATAGATATCCTCAGGCATCACTGTCATCTCACCCTGAGGAAGGTGAAAGGTGTTTGTTTCTGAATGGAAATGCTCTCTAAGTAGACCGTGATCTACCCGAATCTCGGGTAAATCACAAAGATGCGACAGGCCCAAACTATCAATATGTGTGATCTCTGCATCATCTACCTATCTCACCAGTTCACTGATAGCTAGATGATGTGACCTAAAAGCTATATCTAGGAAATTGACCTGCATGACCTGCAAACAACAACACACGATCAGAAATCAGCTCATGATTCAAGATAATCAATGCATAACTGAGAAATAAAGCATTACAAACATCTTACGCAAAGGAATAATACTGACACAAAATCTATTGGACACGATGTAGACTTATTTTGCATTCAAATTGTTAAGTTTTCTCCATGTGAAGAAGCAGCCTTTCACATGAAGAAGTTTTTTGGGTCGCGCGAAGTTTTAAGCCCACGTGAAGTTTCATGCCTGTCTGTGTGAGAAAACCCCCTATCGAAGGGTTTCCCGTGTGAGACATGGGTACCCTCCTATGCGAGGATGCCCACCGACCAGCGTGAGAATCTGCATTTTGGCAGCTTCTCGTGCGAGTTCTTATTATGGGTTGCGCGAAGAAACTATTTCCTCGTGCGAGAACCAGTGGAACAGTTCTAAAAAATGTGAAAAAATGATGAAAAATTGAATGAAAGCGATCAAATTTGAATTCACAGAGAGGTGAATCGACCACTTACTGGGGGTCCATACGCTGCTGGCTGACTGTGACACCTACATCGCTCAAAACGGTGAGTGCTCACGGGGACTACCATTTTCACTCAGAGCTCTTTTCTCAAAAGTCAATAGATGCAAATGATTTGAAAATGACATTTTTGACTCATATATAGGTTTTGACCTAATTTTCAAAAGTTCTCTATTTTGCATGAAAATTTCACCAATAGCTAATTTGGCCACTCCGAATCCATTTTCGTGATCAAAATGGAAATCTAACACTTCTGTATAGCTCAAAATCGCATTTTAAAATTTTGGGATCGACGCGATCGGACACTTGTGCAGTCAACTTTCTGATGTTTCTTTCTTGTTAGAATCATATCTAATCAACATTTTCTCAAATCTTTGACTCTTTTCATCAAAATTCAACTCTAGTCATCCCTAGTCAAACTTGGCCAACTAGACCTCGCAATCGCTCAAAATTGATTCTAAATCTTTCAAATTCTTTTGTAATCTGTTCTGAGTTCTTCTTGATCTCTAATTCAACATCTATCTATGATATCTCACTCTACATCACCATTATGACGTGTCATCTTTCCATTTCACTTATGAGGGGGCAACATGATTACATCATTGAATCTATTCCAATCAGTCTGATCTAATTTTCAAAAGTCCTCATTGCTAGGGGCATATCATCACTTGGGGAATAATTATTTTATCGTACCTCACAGTCAAAACTAGATACTCCATGATCAATAGGGGCATCCTTGTTCCCTACATCTCGTCATCTATTAAGTATCTAAGCAATCTAACTCAGATTCTTGAGGATCAAGCTTCATTCTGGAGATGATTATCAAAATCTCAATCTATTAAGTATCTGAGAAATCTAACTGATATTCTCTAGGATCAAGCTTCATTCTAGAGATGATTCTCGAAAACTCATCTATTAGGAATTGGGGCAATCTAACTCTGACTCCTGAAAAATCAAGCTTCATTCTGGAGATGATTCTGAAACTTGATCTAACTAGTGTCTGGGAAATCTAACCTAGATATTGGGGGGCTAAGATTCAT
Source organism: Thuja plicata (assembly GCA_018584345.1). NCBI lineage: Eukaryota > Viridiplantae > Streptophyta > Pinopsida > Cupressales > Cupressaceae > Thuja > Thuja plicata. Next base: position 1,742,049 of record MU225172.1, on the reverse strand, counting down.
TCTAAAGATAGTCCTTAAAACCTCTATTGACTATCTTTTTATGGACAGGTATCAGGGCGATCTAACCCTAACTCCTGAAGGTTAAGCCTCGTTCTGGGGAGAGTCTTTTGAAAGATATCAATCTATTAGGTATCTGAGCAATCTAACTTAGATCCCTGAGGATAAAGCTTCATTCTGGAGATGATTCTAAAAATATTAATCTATTAGGTATCAGGGCAATCAATCTTAGATCCCTAAGGATCAAGCTTCATTCTGGAGATGACCCTCGAAAACTCTACTTGACCGACATCTTGGCAATCTAACCTAGACTTTGGAGAGTTAAGCTCTGTCCTAGAGATGGCTCTGAAATCTTCATCAATCAATATTTGCATCATCAATTTTTGAAATCTATTCTTCTATGCTTCACACATCAGACTATTCTTTGAATCAATGTGCTACTCACACATCAATTCAAAGACGGGAAAAATGTAACACCCCAAAATTGGCATCGTGCAACCCTAACCAATTTTGTTGCATTTGTCATTTTTCTGAATAATCAAAGTCCTATTGTACTAGGCAATTCTAAGTCTTGATTGACTCTACTCTATCTAAGTGTCAAATGTAGAAAATCCTAAATCTGTATTAATCATATATTATATTTAATTCCTAAATATCAATCAATTAGCTAAATGATCCCTATGATTGAATTAATTTAATTATAAAGTCGTAACACTTTAAATAAATTAAATTCACCCCTTTTAGCTAAAACACATAAAAAGGAATTAAATAATATTTAATTATTAAATAAATATCCTCATTTCAAAAAATTGAATTTAATTATTCAAATAATTGAGAAAATACATTTATGAGGTCATATTCTATTTATTTAATTAAATATTGTCTCAAAAATCTTCTCTTCAGTTCAGAAATAGAAACTTTGAATTAACTGTGCTTTAAAGAGAAAGAAAACAGTTAAAATAAAAAAGAAAACAATTAAAAACAAATAGAAAACGGTTTAGTATTTTCTTTTAAAGAAAACTTGCTAATCTGAACTGGCTTTTTTATCTATTTTATTTCAAAAGAAAACTTTCTACTCTGAGCAGACTCTCAGTCTATAAAAGAACTCCCATTTCTCATTCAATAGATGCATTGTTAGAATAAGGAATTGCTGCTGCATTTTACAATTGATCATCTCATTTCAATTAAGCTCATTTGCAATAGAATAGCTTCATTTTCTTAGATTAATTGCATATTTCCAATCATGTCATAGTTTAATCTCATTTAGATTAATCTTGCATCTTTCATTCTTAGATTAATCTTGCATTGCAATGCATTTATGGAGAAAAATCGTCCGTTCTTGGATTGGTCTAGGTTGTGAGACTCTCATTCTGAGAGCAATTCAAAACCCCGTCAGGATAGGAGGCAACAGGTTGAATCATACAAGCACGCAAGATGAATAAATCATATTCACTTTTGTCTATGGTTGATGAATAAGGACTATGTTGAAGTTTATGGTTAAATAAGAAGGCCACATTTAGCATATACACCCCCTGGGCTTATTTTTTTATTTCATCCCACTTAAGGACCAAATATCTCTCTTTAAAATCCCTAGGCATAGCTTTCATGTCAAAATTTTTCTTTACTTGAGCATGATGAGCTTCTAGATTTTCTAAGGCTGGCTTTCTTATTTCCTCAAGATCAATCGATTTAGAAAGTCTCACTTGCGTAGAATCTTTCATCAATTCAAGCTCCTTGATCAAATTTAGAGTAGGCATTTCAATAGAAATGGGAATTATAGCTTCTCTTTCATAAACTAACATGTAGGGTGAATTACATGTGGATCTTTTGGGGGTTATTATGTTTGTGCCCACAAGGTTAGCTTCAACTTGTTTGATGTAGCACAAAACCTTCAGAAATGATACTTCAGAAAAAATAACACAATGCCAGAATAACAGAACTTCAAATTCTCATTAACTGCGTCCAACCTACTCTGCCTCTACAATGAAAGAAAACTCCTACTTATTACAATTCTGAAAATTACCATATTTGGCAGATTTTTGAGAAAAACATATTTTTTCCATTTTTGGTAACTTTTAAAACTCATCCTAAGAATCTTGAATTTTCCCAAGAAAATATCTCAACTAAGGCAAGATGAATTTCCAACTAACCCACGAAATCAGAAACATGATTTCAGATTTATTACGAAAAGAAAAGCTCAAAAAACTGGAAAGAAATAGAAAAAGCTAATGTTGAAGGTCAAGATGAAACTTTAGGCTCCATAAAAGATGTCAAAATGGCCACCAACTAAGCTAGCTGAGTTGGAAGTTCCATTAACTCTTCCTCATGCATCTTCCTATAAAATTTCAGCAAAAGACCACATCTGCTCGTCAAAAGTTATGACCTCCGGAAGTTACTACATCATTCTCCCCTTCTTTAAAACAACACAGCTCCTGCAAGTGGTTGTCTATGCACTGCTACAAATTTGTGGGGTCCAACTTCATCACTTCCCACTCTGAGATCCAGGTGCTATCTGTTGCTCGTAATCCCTCCCACTGAATCATGTACCTAGTGTAATGACCATTATGTGTGACTGTAGACTGTATATCCAGAATGTGGGCAATCTTTTCCTTCTTTTTACTTGGAAGGTCATGATGCCCATCCACCTCATCTCTGCTATCTGGCTTGGATATATTTCCATGAAATGCATACAAATAAGAAACATTAAACATGGGAGAAATAGCCAAATCATCTGGCAAACAAATCTCATAAGCATTATCATTAATCTTCTTCAGAATTTGGCAAGGTCCTATCTTTTTGTATTTCATCTTATGATAAGTGCCAGTAGGAAATATCTCACATCTCAAGTACACCATCACCAAATCACTTGTATTAAATATTTGTCTCCTTCTACTGATATCTGTAGCAACCTTATATCTCTCATTGCTATCCTGTAATTTAGTCATGAATCTTGTTGAAGTTGTTGAAGGTGTTCAGAAAATGCTTTCCCATCATCGCTAATTCTATCTTGCACAGGAAGTTGTACAAGGTCCAAAATGCCCTGAGGATTCTTACCATATACAATCTAAAAAGGAGATTGTCCAGTTGATCTGTTAAGAGACCTTCGGTAAGAAAACTCATCTTGAGGCAGCGCCAAGTCCCACTGCTTGGTCTTTTCACCAACAATGCACCATAAGAGGTTTCCCAAACTTCGATTGACCACCACAGTTTTCCCATGAGTTTGGGGATGATAGGCACTTCTAAAATGCAACTATGTTCCCATCTTCTTCCATAAGGTCCTCCAAAAATGGCTAAAAAATTTAGTATCCCTGTTAGATGTGATAGTCTTTGGAATGCCATGGAGTCTAGCACCTTTTAAGAAAAATAAGTTGGCTATCCTTGTGGCATCACCAGTTTTTTTACAAGCAATAAAATGAGCCATTTCAGAGAATCCATCAACAACTACAAAAATATAATCTACACCTCAGTGGGTCTAGGGAAGCCTTAATACAAAATCCATACTCACATCTATCCATGGCTCGATGGGTATAGGTAGAGGTGTATACAAGCCTGTGTTTTGGGAGTGACACTTAGCCACTTGACAAATTTTGTATCTTGCCACATACTTAGTAATGTCTCTTTTCAGTTTTGGCCAGTAGTATTTATCTTCAACCAAGGGTATCGTCTTGTCCTTCCCAAAGTGACTAGCCAAACCACCACTATGAAATTTGTTGATAATATTTTCCCTCATGGAACCAGCTGGTATACAAAGTTGTTTTCCTCTAAAGAGGTAACCATCCTGCAGAAATTATTCTCTTCTCATATGATCTAACAGACTGGTTGTTGGCTCTTTAATCTTTTCTATAATTTCCCAAAAATCATCATCAACCTCATACAAAACTTTAATAGACTCAAAACCAATGACCTCTATTTCCATTGTAGTTATTAGTATAACATGTCAACTTAGGGCATTAGCAATTTGATTCTACTTTCCAAACTTATGCTTCAAAACAAAATTATACCCTTGCAAGAAAGACACCCATTTAGCATGCCTACTACTCAATTTATTTTTTGTGTTCACGTATTTCAAGGTCAAATGATTTGTAAATAGTACAAATTCTTGTGGGACCAAATAGTGCCCCCTATGCCTTAAGGCTTGAACAATAGCATAAAATTCTAAATCAGAGGAAGAATAGTTCTTCCTCACATCATTTAACTTTTCACTGAAAAAGGCTATTGGTTTACCTTCTTGGCTAAGAACAACACCTATTCCAACATGGGAAGAAACATAGTTTACTTCAAATACTTTATCAAAATTTGGAAGTACTAATATTGGAGCTTCAGTTACCTTTTTATTCAAGAACTTGAAACTTTCTTCAGCATCTGTTGTTCATGTGAATTCCTTTACTTTCATACAATCTGTTATGGGTGTGAAAATACTACTAAAATTCTGAATAAAATTTCTATAGAAGGTTGCTAATCCATGAAAACTCTTGACCCCTGCTATGCTAGATGGACTAGGCCATTCTAGGATTTCCTAGACCTTTTTTGGATCTATCTGAACAACATCTCCAGAAACGTCGAAGCCCAGAAAAGTCAAATTGTTTTGCATGAATCTGCACTTATTTAAATTTGCATAGAGCTCTTTCCTCGATACATTTAGGATGATCCTAAAGTGTTGTAGGTGTTCTCCTTTTTTTTTCTATAAATCAGGATATCATCAAAATAAACTACAACAAACTTACCAATGTAGGATCATAAAATAGTATTCATCAATCTCATGAATGCACTTGGTGCATTAGAAAGCCCAAATGACATAACCATCCATTCATACAAGCCATCCCTAGTCATAAAAGCTATCTTCCACTCATCTCCTTCATGAATTTGAATTTGGTGCTATCCACTCTGTAGATCAATCTTGCTAAAGTATTTGGCTCTTGCTAATTCATCCATCATATCCTCTATGCGAGGAATAGGAAATCGATACTTGATAGTAATTTTATTAATTTCTCTACTATCAGTACACATCCTCCATGTTTCATCTTTCTTGGGAGTCAGCAGTGCGGGCACAACACATGGGCTCATGCTTTCTCTAACTAGGCCTTTCTCAATTAGTTTTGTTACTTGCTTGTTAAGCTTTCCATGTTCAGTGGGGTTCATTTGATAAGTTTTTTGATTAGGAAGAATTTCTCTAGTAATCCAATCAATATGGTGTTGTATATCCCTTTTTGGTGGGAGACCAATAGGTATCTCATTTGGAATAACATCAATAAATTCTTCTAGTATCTTTACTACATCATGTGGTACTATGTTTTCTAGTTCTTCACCCCTTTTTACTACTAATGCATAGCATCAACCTATCACCTTCATTTCTTTGACAACATCCTTTACAGAAAACATGGTATCATTCTTCCTTACATCCTTAAGTGGTAAGAGAGTCACTTTAGAGCCATCCTTCCAGAAGGTAAATGTATTTTTCTCTCCATCATACATGATCTTTCTATCATACTACCATGGCCTTCCCAGAAAAATATGACAAGCGTCCATAGGAATAACATCACACCATATCTCATCCTTATAGATTTTTCCTATAGTAAAACTAACCAAGCATCTTTTATCAACAATAACCTTATTTCCTTTCTTAAACCATGCAATAAGGTAAGGACGTGGATGTTTCTCACATTGCAGAATTAATTTCTCTACCATTTCCTTAGCTACCATATTCTCACAACTACCCCCATCAACAATAACTTGGCATACCTTTCCACCTGAAGTGATTCTAGTTTTGAAGATGTTGGTTCAAAGCCACGAATCATTAAAGTTATTTTTAGGGACTTCTTCCTTCTCTAGAATGATCATCGAACTCCTCATCATGAGACTTTCTCCCATGTCTGGTAGGACTTCTTGTTCTACTCCTGCTTCTATAAATTCTGGCTGAACCAGGTTCACTCTAGGTTGTCCTCCTTGATTTCTTTCTTGCATGTTATAATTTGAGAATTCAAAGCCTCTATGTCCTTCTTATCCACACCTAAAACAAGTGAAAGGCCTTCTCTAGTTTTCCTAGCCTCTACCACTTCTGTAGCCTTGTCCTCTCGGAAACCCCCTTCCTCTTTCTTGATTTGAAGGATCTTGCCTAGTGTCTATATTTTTTCCAAACCGTTGAAAAGGCTCTCCTCAACCATTACTACAACCTCCCCAAAATGGAGTTGAGGTACCCCTTCGACCACCTTTATTCCTCTGGATATATTGCCTATTCTTCTTTTCTTCAGCTTTTAGAGCTAATTGGTAGGCTTCCTCCATACTATTAACATGATGCATACTCAATTCATCTTGGATGGAGAAATTTAGACCATTCATATATCTAGCATCCATGTGCTCATTATTTTATTGGTGCTCTATTCTCATGGATAGCTTGTAGAATTCATTTGTATAGTCTTGCACTGAAGACAAGTTTTTCTTTAAATTTTGGAACCTCCAAAAGAGAGTTTGTTAATAATCCATGGGTAAGAATTTTTCTTTGAGCTTTTTCTCCATCTTTCTCCATGTCTTAATCTTTTCCTTTTCTTTTTGAGTTTGTTCCTTCTGGAGGTGATCCCACAATATCATTGCATGTCCTTTTAATTTTGTGCATGCAAACTTCATCTTCTTTTCTTCTTTCATAGGCTTCCATTCAAAAAATTTCCCCATATCATTTAGCTAGTATATTAATTCTTCTAGCTTAAGACTACCAGCATAGTCTGAAATGTAAATCTTGATTGATTCACTTCTTCCTTCTAAATCCCTAAGAACTCTATCTTCATAGCTCATTTCTACAAGCCTTTCTTCTATATATACTTCATTTTGGTCAGTACCTCCTCTGTTTCCCTCTTCATCAGATTCATTCCCTCTTTGTATTCCTTGATTATCCATTCTCTCACTGAGTCATTCAATATGCCTCTACATATCCAACATCAATCTTTGCATCGGCATGACACCTCGTCTTCCTCTGCCTCTTCCTCTCCCAACCATCTTCCCGCTCTGATATTAAATGATGTAGCACAAAACCTTCAAAAATGATACTTCAGAAAAAATAACATAATGCCAAAATAACATAACTTCAAATTCTCATTAACTACATCTAACCTACTCTGCCTCTACAATGAAAGAAAACTCCTACTTATTACAATTCCAAAAATACAATATTTGGCAGATTTTCGGGAAAAATAGATTTTTCCATTTTTTGTAACTTTTAAAACTCATCCTAAGAATCTTGATTTTTCCCAAGAAAATCCCTCAAGCAAGGCAAGATGAATTTCCAAATAACCCATGAAATTAGAAACACGATTGTGGATTTATTACAAAAAGCAAAGCTCAAAAAACTGGAAAGAAATAGAAAAAGCTAATTTTGAAGGTCAAGTTGAAACTTCAGGCTCTTGAAAAGATGTCAAAATGGCCACCATCAAAGTTGGCCGAGTTGGAATTTCCATTAACTTTTCCTCACACATCTACCTGTAAAATTTCAGCAAAAACCCACATCTTAGTCAAAAGTTATGACCTCTGGAAGTTGCTGCATAATTGTTGTTGCAATCTCTTTGGTTCCCATCAAAGGTCTGCTTGATGATGATTAACATGTTCTTATTATTTGAATCTTCCTGACCATTTCCCTAAGGGTAATAGTTGGATGATGTTTTCATAAAAATGTTGTGTTTTACTATCCAGATGGAAATCTTCATTCCAAGGAAAGCCAAGGCGATGTCCTAGATGATAGAGTCAGGTGTGCCAAATCTTGCCACAATATCCTGGTAGAAGTTAAGGATAGATATTTCATTTGCATCATTTAGTGCCACAACCTCTGTCCATTAAGTAAAGTAATACATGGCTGTAAGAATCCACTTGTGGCCAACACTAGAAGGTGGATTTATGGGGCCAATGAAATCTAGCCCCCATTTTATGAAGGGTTTCTCTACCTTGATAGGATGCAATGCCAAGGATTCTAGCTTATGTTTTCCTAAAAACATAGCATAATTATTACATCTTCTCACCCAAGAAAAGGCATCCTTATGCAGGTGGGTGAGTAATACTCTACTCTCATCACCTTTAGAGTAGTCCTTGTTGCAAAATGGCCTCCAAATACACCATCATGAAATTTGTCAAGAATTATGTCTATCTGATTTGGCTCAAAACACCTTCGTAAAACACCATTATAATCTTTTCTATATAGAAAACCATCCAAGATGATGAAAGAGAAATCCTGAAGCCAAAAATACCTTCTTTTGGGTTTGCAAGACCCTGGGGGCACTCACCAGTTAGGAGGTAGTGTTTCATTTATGTTGTCCAACTTGTAGGATTTGCATTTTGTTCTCTATTATGATTTATTAGGACCACATCTTCTTTTTATTTATTGATGTCTTTATCTTTTCCTTTTGTCTTTTGTTCACATAATCCTTTACCTCTTATTAACTTGGTAACTTTGACTTTTACATCATATTTCATCACTTTAGTAATCCAACTGACTCTTTTATGGTTCAAATCCTTGTTCAAAAGGAAATCCTTAATGCAATGGTGAGTAACCATGAGATGAATCGTATTATTGGAAAGAAAATGCCTAATTTTTTCCAAACTTCTTACCACTGGTAGGACATACTTCTCTATAGAGGTGTAGTTCAACTCATATCCATCTAAACCTTGACTGTAAAAGGCCACTGGCTGCTCTTGCTTCTCATCATTTAGTTGAACTAACATGGAAGATATGGCATCGATATTCCCAAATGCATAAATTGTGAAATCCTTTAAAAAATTAGGGTTAATTAGAGTAGGGGTGGATGCTATTGCCTCATTGACCTCTTCAAAACACTTTTTACCTTCACTTGTCCAATGAAAGATTTCATTCTTCTTTAACATTGGTGTCATCGGCTTAAGCAATGCTGCAATATTTGGAATGAATCTCGTCAGGAAATTGATTCTCCCTAGGAAGCTTTATAGCCCCTTCTTATGTGCTTGTATTTGTAGTTCTAGGATTTCACGTATCATTTTAGGGTCAATGTTTGTACCCTTTTTAGATACAATATGTCCTAGAAGTCTACCTTCATGGACATCAAAGATGCATTTTTTGGGTTCAATGAGACTCCAAACTACGTGCACCTCTCAAAGATCTGTCTCAAATGAGCTAAGTGCTCATCAATATTTTTTGAAAAAAAAATAGTTATGTCATCTAGATAAACCAGGATAACATTATACATTAGACCAGAAAATACCATTTACATGCCTTTCTAGAAGGTTGTGCCACCATTAGACAACCTTATATTGGTGCTCCTCTTTTTCCAAGATCTAATTATATCTAGAAAATCTATCTAGAAATGAGAATCTATCATATCCTGATATAAACTATAGTATTTGTTCCATGGAGGGTAGTGGGTGGTGATCCTTAAGTGAGGCCCGGTTCAGATCCCTAAAATCTACACACAACTGGATTTCATCATTTTTCTTCCTAACATGTACCAATTTGGAAACCCATGAGGTATTCTTGATAGGGATATTATGTTAGCCTCAACCATCTTTCTTAGTTATTCTCTCATTAGTACCTCTAACTTGGGTTAAATAGGTCTTTGCTTTTGTCTTACAAGATTAGTATTGGGGTCAAGCTTGATAGTGTGTTGAGCTGAATAAGGGTCAAACCCTTTCATGTCATAGTACTCCCATGTAAACACATCATTAAATTCCTAACACAATGAAACAAAATCTTTCTGCTCGGGATGTGTGCATACATTTCCAAGCTTTAGGAACTTATCCTAAAGTATCTTGATGGGTTTATAGTGTTCTTCTTTCATTGTCATGCTTTCTTTATCTCTCCTAAGTTGATCGTCAGAGTTAAAGATAGAATCAAGGGTGACCAACCCCTTGCGTAAATTGTTATTCTTCAATTGCAACATATGATCATTGTATTTATGCTTATACTTACTCTAATTAACACTACATAATTCAGATTCTTCCATAAATAATTTTAAGATTTGTTTATCACTTTAAAATATTTTCCAGCTCAGCTGATTATCTAGAACTGAAGGCCTCAAAAGGATCTTCACGTACTACTGCATTCCAATTTTTTTGACTTCATATGAATGTCATACTCAGCTCCCATAGCAGCTAGCTTGTATGCTTGCTTGTTATGGTTTCTTGGGATAGAGGTTAAGTTAAAGGCATCAAAACCTTCAATTAGATCGCAAACCTTATGCTTGTAGATATTGAGCACATCATTCTTGGTGAGGCTAATATTATGAATCTGATTAACTATTAGTTGATTGTCACCAAAGAATTATAAATATTTGATGCCCTTCTTGCTAGCCCACTCTAAGACATGAATTAGAGCCTCATACTATGTTGTGTTATTAGTATAGCTAAAGGAAAAGCGTACAATAGAATAATACCTTTGTTTTTCTAGTGAAATTAGTACAACCCCTCCTCTGACACTGATCTTTCTGCAGGAACCTTTAAAGGATAATTTCCATAGATCATTTTGTTGTTGTTATGGAATCGTATCCTCCTTATGTTGGAGATTTGTTTCTGCGCAATTGATTGATTATATGTTTGTCATTGATGACAACATATAATACACATTAGTGATTATGTATGTACTTATCATAATGATGATATCAAGCCTTGCATGGTTAGATCATACATGTTGTAGACATGTTTATTATGTTATGTTCATACACGCAGATTCATATATGATGTTTCAGTCAAGTTGTGTAATTTTGTTATTGGCAGTTACAGTTCTAGAAGAGTATATGTTCAGAGCAGACATATGTAACGTGTTTCTTGAGTTGTTCCTATCTTTAAGGATATGCGTGTGTATATTCATGATTATTTATGAGTTTATGATTTTTATCTAAAGGTGCCAAACGTGTTCCAAGAAGATTGCAAAGTTAGAGATAATTTGGTGAAGCCGACTTAGTGAATCCTCGCGTCTATTCAATTTATATTTGTGCAGTTGTAATTATGCTTGCGTGATTAGTAAAGCTGACAAGGATGTTATGAGGAGTTGTATTACAGGTCCCATGATCTCATACTTTGAGGAAGATACTTATAGCAAGTCATGTGTGATATGCTAAGTGTGAATGATACAAAAAGGGATAGAAAATGTACAGAGCAGAATATCAGTTGCGGTTCATTCATCAAGAGTCTATGTGAAGAAGAAATAGAAGATTACAATACACTAGAACTGGTCAAGAAAACAGGTCTACTCTATAGTTCATCATCATATATAGTGCATATTTTTTCTAGAGAAGGTTATAGCCTTCACCATTGAAGTAGTGAGCTTTTGGATAGTGAGTCCTCACCCCTAACAATGTTATTTGTAAAAGACTCCTAACAGGATCAGATGCTTAACCAGGTCACTATACTTATTTCTTTGTAAAGAAACTCTCCTAAGAGGGTTGAAAGATCTTCTAACAGGGATTACTATAAACAAGTATAGTTCATTGTGGGTGCTAATTCCCACCAGGGTTTTTACCATTTGGTTTCCCCGTAATCAAATTGTGTGTTATGTATTGTGTTATCTAAATGTGCATTTACTTTATTGTATTCTGGAGTTAAAGAAGTAAAAAGAATTTAATTTACTGATAACTGATTCACCCCCTCACTCTTAGTTATCCTTTGGGACTATTCCAACAATTGGTATCAGAGCCAAGTACCTTGGAGAAAAATCCTAACAGCTTAAGGTAGATCATGTCTTACTTCAGATAAAGAGCCCTAACTTCGATGGAGAAAATGATCTCGATTGGAAAAAAAAATGATAACACATCTACAGTGTGTTGGCTTTGAGATAGCTACTCAAGAATTTGTTATTCCATCTTTGAAAGACCTTGCAAATGATGATTCTACTAGTAGACAAAAGGAAACATTTACCAATAATGCAATTGCTAAAGAAGCCCTAATCAATGCCCTATCCGACAGTCAATTTTTTGAGATCAAGAAAATTGACAGAGCATACACCATATGGAAGTATTTATAAGATATGTTTGAAGGAGATATTCAAGCAAAGAATGCACTCAGGAAGACATGGAAAAAGAAATACAATAGTCTTAAGATGTTACCTGAACAGAACACTAGAGCTTACAATGAAAGGATAAATGAAGTAGTCTCTGGAATCAGAAATAATGGTGGAGAAATATCAAAAGAAGATATAATGGAAAAGTTGTTAACTACCTTAACATCAGACTATGAAAACAAGATAAGTATCCTAGAGGAAACCATGAAATTCTCACAAGACTTCAATATAGAAACTTTGATCAGTAAAATCTCTGCATTTGAGATATCAAGATTGAAGATTGAACCTAAAAGTGAAATAACTTTCAAAGCCTCAGTCCATGGTAAGAAATCCTTACACATCTCTAGCCATAATGAGAAAGAAGAAGTTGATGAAGAACTAGAAGATATCATTGCTATGATTGCTAAAAGAGAAAAGAAAGGAAAAAGAAAATATGAAGGACAACTTCCATTCAAATGTTTCTCATGCAACAAGATTGGTCACTTTGCATCTAAGTGGCCTACAAGAGTCAAGAAGTTTAGATCTGATTACAAACCTAAATATAAGAAAGAATGTTACAATGCTGAAGAAGGTGTAACTAATGAAGATTCATGAGAAGATGAAATTGGATTCATTTCCCTTAGAGACATGGAAAATTTGCTCAAGGAAATGGACATTATAGATGAAAAGGAAGAACAAGAGTTAGCCCTAATTTCCAAAGCAGACATCAGAATTGATTGGATCATTGACAGTGGATGCTCTCACCATATGACAGGTGAAAAAGACAAATTTTTCCATTTAGACAAATACAAAGGTAGTATGGTTAGATTTGGAGATAACACTCCTAAACCTATCATAGGTAGAGGTTCTATCACTTTGGATGGAAAGAACAAGACAGATGATGTTTTGTATGTTGATGGATTACATTATAACTTGCTAAGTGCTGGATAGCTACTTGACAAAGGTTATCATTTAGAGTTCAAAGACAACAAGTGCATCTTTAACAACAAGGATGGAGACATTATTGCATCAGGTTCCAAAACAAAAGGTAATGTTTTTCAGCTCAATTCTGATGTAAGTTGCTTTGTTGCAAAAGTGGATGACAGTTGGTTATGGCACAAGAGACTCTGTCATATCAATTTTGATAACATAGTAAAGATAAGTAATGTCAAGGTAGTCAGAGACCTTCCAAGTATTGCAAGACCTGTTGATACAATGAGCAGGGAATGTCTTATGGGAAGGCATGTAAGGATTTCTTTCATAAGCCAGTAGAACTTAGCCGAAAACAAATTAGACCTAATGCATACAGATTTGTGTGGTCCTACCCAAACAAGATCATACTACGAAGAAAGGTATTTCATTTTGTTTGTTGATTATTTTTCAATGATGATGTGCGTTGCGTTCTTAAAGGATAAATCTGAAGCCTTTAAAAAGTTCAAAATATTTAAAGCTAAGGTTGAGAATGAATCTAGATTAAAACTAAAATATCTGAGATCAAATAGAGGAGGAGAGTTCACCTCTGATCAGTTTTATGATTACTTTGAAGAACATGGAATAAAAAGACAGTTGAGCGCTCCTAGAACCCCTCAACAGAATGGGATTGCAGAAAGGAGAAACAAGATTATACTTGATACAGCGCACACTATGATGATTGAAGGAAAAGTTGCGGACACATATTGGAGAGATGCAGTGAATACAGCAGTCTATACTATCAACAGAACTCCATTAAGACCAGGCACAGATAAGACACCCTATAAACTGTGGTTTGGTAATGTACCTACAGTAAAGTATTTCAAAATTTTTGGCAACGAGTGCTACATCAAGAGAGATGATGGTGTTGGTGAGTTTGATGCCAAGAGTGATGAAGGTATTTTACTTGGTTACTCTACAAAAAGAAAAGCATACATATGTTTCAATTTGAGATTGAAAAAGGTAATTGAAAGTACTCATGTAAAAATTGATGAAAAGTTTATGGTTCAAGAGAGGTACTATGAATATGCACCTATGATTGAAGATGAACCCAGGCCTAGCAGCAAAGATACTATTATTGAAGAAATGTTTGATTGCATTGATGTCTCATGCAATGACCCTGAATCAAGCAGAGAAGAATCACAGATTACAGAAGAATAAATCACATGTAAGGTTCCTAAATTCACATCTAGATACCACTCTAAAGATGATATCATTGGAGATCAGAGCAGTAATTTTTTGACTAGATCAAAAGAAAAAAGTCTATCAATGGATGAAGAGGTATATTTACTTTCACAGATTGAACCTTTGAGTGTTGAAGATGCTTGTAATCATTCTGATTGGAAGAATGCAATGAAAGAAGAATTAGATAAGATAATTAAAAATGATACATGGGAATTGGTCCCTAGACCTAGTGATAAAAATGTGATTGGAACAAAGTGGGTATTCAGAAACAAGATGAATGAAGATTGTACAGTAGTAAGAAACAAAGCAAGATTGGTATGTAAATGATATGTGTAGTGAGAAGGAATAGACTACACTGATATATTTTCCACTATGAGCAGACTGGAAGCCATTAAATTTTTCTTGGCCTATGCAACATTCAAAGACTTTAAAGTTTATCAAATGGATGTAAAATCAGCTTTTTTGAATGGTGACTTGAAGGAAGAAGTCTAAATAGAATAGCCAAAAGGATTTAATCTTTCAGATAAACCAGACATGGTATGCAGATTGAAGAAAGCACTTTATGGTTTTAACAAGCCCCGAGAGCTTGGTATGAGAGACTTGATGGTTATCTCACCAAGATTGGATTCAAGAAAGGTGAAGCAGATTGTAACCTATTCACAAGAGAGACACCTGACGGATTACTAGTAGTTGCCATATTTGTTGATGACATTATCTTTGGAGGTAATGACAAGCTTAGTATAGCATTTGCAAAAGAAATGAAGAATGAATTTGAAATGAGCATGATTGGTCCTATAAAATACTTTTTGGGACTAAATGTAAAGCAGACAGATAAAGGTATATTCGTTAATCAGTCAAAATATGTTAAGGAAATATTGAAGACCTTTAAGATGGAAGACCGTAACCTAATATGCACCCCTATGATAATAGGAAGAAAGCTTTCAAAAGATGATGATTCCATAGCAATTGATAAAACATTGTACAAATCTATGATTGGAAAACTCATTTATCTAACTCAATCTAGACCTAACATATCTAATGTAGTTGGCATTGTTGGAAGATTTGCACCTGAACCCAAGAAGAATCACCTAGTGGCAATCAAGAGGATATTCAGATATCTAAAGGGAACTATAGACTATGGTTTATGGTATCCTAAATAAGAGAATGTATAACTTCATGTGTATACAGATGCAGATTGGGAAGGTTGTATTGATGATAGGAAGAGTACTTCAGGAGGAGCAGTATTTCTTGGAGATAGGTTGGTTTCTTGGATAAGAAAGAAGGAGAACTATATTTCTCAGTCAACAAAAGAAGTTGAATATGTTGCAGCAGCATTGAATTGTTCAACCATGGTTTGGATCAAGCAGATGGTTAAAGACTTTGGTATTTAGGTTGGTTATCCTATTGTTAGTCACTATGATAACACTAGCACTATTAACATATCTAAGAACCCTGTGATGCATGCAAAGACAAAACACATAGAGATCAAGTACCACTTTCTAAGAGAAAAAGTTGTAGACAAAGAAGTGAAATTGGACTATGTGAGCACCAAAGAATAGTTAGCAGATATTTTCACAAAGCCTTTATCAAAAGATACTTTTGAGTATCTTAGGGAGAAGTTGGGAGTAATTCCCTCTCCTAAGTATGATTAGAAAATACAGGAAGAACATCAGTCCTGTGTGACTAATAAATGGTTGACTACTCTACTTCTGGAGTAGTACTTGTGCCTAATGGTTTATGACACCATTTTCCATTGATGTCAAAGGGAGAGTATGTACTAAGGGGGAGAATACACTCTGGGGGAGTATATATCAATAGAACAAAAACATAGTCAGAGGAACTACAGTAGTGTAGAGAAATCTTTGATGAGGATATTGAGAAGATTGTAAAAGAAAGAGGACACCATGAACAAGGATGTTTCTAATATCATATGTTTCCATCAATGTCAAAGGGGGAGATTGTTGGAGATTTGTTTCTATGCAGTTGATTGATTGTATGTTTGTCATTGGTGACAACATATAATACACAGTAGTGATTCTATATGTACTTATCAGAATGATGATATCAATCCTTGCATGGTTAGATACATGTTGTAGACATGTTTATTATGTTATGTTCATACACATAGATTCAGATATGATGTTTTAGTCAAGTTGTGTAATTCTTTTATTGGCAGTTACAGTTCTGGAATAGTATCTATTCAGAGCCGACGTATGTAACGTGTTTCTTGAGTTGCGCCTATCTTCAAGATATGCGTTTGTATATTCATGATCAGTTATGAGTTGATGATGGTTATCTAAAGGTGCCAAATGTGTTTCAAGAAGATTGCAAAGTTAGAGATAATTTGGTGAAGCCAACTTAGTGAAGCGTCACGTCTATTCAGTTTATATTTGCGCGGTTGTAATTATGCTTGCATGATTAGTAAAGCTGAAAAGGATGTTATGAGGAGTTTTATTATAGGTCCCATGATCTCATACTTTGAGGAAGATACTTATAGAAAGTCATTTGTAGTACGCTAAGTGTGAATGATACGAAAAGAGACAGAAAATGTAAAGAGCAGAATATCAGTTGTGGTTCATTCATCAAGAGTCTATGTGAAGAAGAAATAGAATATTACAATACACTAGAACTAATCACGGCAGCAGGTCTACTCTATAGTACATCATCAGATATAGTGCATATCTATTCTACAGAAGGTTGTAGCCTTCACCATTGAAGCAGTGAGCTTTTGGACATTGAGTCCTCACCCCTAACAGGTTTATTTGTAATGATGACATTATTTTGCCATTAGTACTATTTTTCCATTAGTACACTTAGTGAAAAACATTGATAGAGATCATTGAAAAACTAAAGCATTACCGCCATACTACAAGCATCACTAACAGATTACAAGCATTACTAGCGAACAGTAAGCATACCCGACAGAACACAGAGGTCGTGAAAAATGCTAAGTATAGAATCGACAAGCATCACCAGAGACCACAAGCATCACCGGTGACACAGTTCTGAGAACTAACTTGACAAGAATAGAAAAGGCATACCCAATGACAAGTTCAAGAAAGGAACATCGACGACCAAGAAAACTGACCATCAGAACCGACAGTCAGTTAGAGAAACCGCAAATTGTGGATCTGATTTTTACACGATGGATAAAGCAATGTAATTCTATTTATAGAGTTTTTATTTGTTTTAAATCATAACTTGAGGGTCAAGCAAGCTTTATGTAAATGTTTTAATGCATCC
>MU225172.1:1683439-1694060 GCA_018584345.1 Thuja plicata | reverse complement strand
ATAAATTTTAATTATTAAAATAAATTAGTCTTTTTTTGTTAACAATGAAAGTTGTTGTGAAGTTATGCTATTATCTTGGTTGCATGGAAGTAGTATTTGAAACAAATGTAAAGGAAGTATTTTAATTCAAAGTTTTAGAATAGCAATGTATATAAAAGGAAATATCAAGTATTTTCCTAGATGTAGTTAGTAATTTTTTAAATTATTAGTTTCTGTTTATGATAGAAAAGTTATTCAAAATGATGAAGTGTTTATTCTATTTTTTTGTTCTAAAGTAGCAAAAATAAAAAGAGAAAGTAAAGTATATTTAATCTGATTTTACTTGCAAATAGGAAATGGTTTATGTAGAAATTAGAACTCTTTATTGTGGCAATCAAAAATCATATATTTGATTTTTGTTCCTTTTATAAAAAAGTAATATAGATCAACATATGTGGAAATATATATTGTAGTTCTCTTAAAATGGGTTTTCAAATAAATTAGATGTCAAAATGTTGATACCCATATAGAATAAAAGAAATCATTGGGAAAGCAATGATACGATGCCAGAGTATAAGCATATATGTGCATTTTTTTTTATTTTTTTTTATTTTTGTGTGTGTGTGTGTGTGTGTGTGTGTGTGGTCAGACCACACACACACACACACACACACACATAGGTACACATGATCTATATGTAATTTGATGGATATATAAAGGAATACATTAATATTAATACAAAAAAATAGTTTCGGATATATTTGTAAACCTAGATGAACATATTTATTCATATAATTCAATATGTAGATTCATAAAAATATTTTAATAAAGTATTAGCTCTATGTGAAACTAATCCTTTTACACACACACACACATGTCACAAAAAAACTATTTAGAAAGAAATACTATATAAAATAGAAAGGAAATTTTAATATGATAAAATTTAAAAAGAAAATTACCAGAGAGGAGGCAGGCCAAAACCCACCCCACCGCACGGTCCCATAGATGGGAGGCAAGGGGAGGCTATAGACCCCCTCCCCTACCTATGGTGGTTGCAGCCACTATGGCTATCATCGCAACGATGGCTATGTGGCTGGTTGTGGCAGATCCATGGGACATTGCTCGCCACAAAGGAGGGGATTCATACCCTCACCCCTATCTCCCCACTTATTCTTCCTTTCGTACATTTCTTCCCTATGCTCCACTTGAAACTTGTAACCCTTGCAGTAGGGGATAACCAGAGCCGTCACCCCTTTAAGACCTGCATTTAAAATAAAATATTATATATAGACACACACATACAAGTGTATATATATTTATATAAAGATATATACATAACCATGACTTCTCCCTTCTCCATTAAACATGCAAGAATGAGCATAATGGAGAAATAAAAATATATAAAAACTAGGGTTATTAGAATTGGGAATAAGAGAGAGGGAAGAGAAAATGGAAGATAACTTCCATTTGGGTATTTTGATTTTCCCTAAACCCTAATTTTTAATAAGGGTTAGGGTTCGGCATCAGGACTTAGACTAATATAATATTATTATATTTTAAAGTTGATATTTATTTTAGTGGGAATTTTATTCACTATAGTAGCTATCACATTTGACATTATTTATTGATTATTTTAATTAAACATAGGAGTTAAATAATAAAGTGCTAATAAAAGGGCTAATAAATATATAGCTTCAAATACGGTAACCTGACTTATCTAGCTACTGCTAATGTTGTTGCCTCTTGCTTGGTGGGTTCAAAATCTTATGTTTCCCGCCCGTCAGTTTTGCCCTGGCTTGGGGCAAATGCTACTTTGCCGAATGGTGGAGGATCAATGTGTCTCGAGGTATTTTCGGTGTCCTCTTCTACAAAGGGGAAAAAGGGGTCTACTGAATCTTCTTCTTATGCAGATTTTGCTGCATTTGAAGAAAATATTAATGGTGCTCTGTCCTCAGTTCACAGAAGTGGGAGCCTCCATTTCCAATCCCTTTCTATAAAGTTCATCTATGTAAGAGCTTTTATTAGGCTAAAACTGGTTGCTGATACAATTGATGAGATTGTTAAAATATTGAGGATTTTCCATCTAATACTGCTATCTTCAGATTTAGGGGTTTTTGGCCTTCTCTACCAAACTAGCATGTTTGGATCTCTAAACATTGGGAACCCATCTTATTGGATACCGTTCAAATATACCGTATAGCAAAGGGTTTTTATATTGTTAAGTTTGAAAATGTTGAAGATAGGTAAACTATTTTGTGTGATAGTTGTTTCTCTTGGGAGGAGCATTTTCCTTTGGTGGCCAAACCATGGCATCAGGATTTTGATCCTCTTATAGAGACCTTTAATAAAATACCCTTATGGGTGAAGCTTTGGCATCTTCACCTTCATCTGTGGCTGGATTTTGTCCTAGAAGGCATAGGGGAGGTTTTTTGGGGATTTCTAGATGGTTGACCAGGTTACCTCTGGCATTTTTCATCTGACCTATAAATGTATCTTAGTGGAGGTATATATATCTAAGAGTATTCCTGAGAAGATTTCTCTGGTTACCCCTGTGGGCTAATGGATTCAAAATCTAGATTATGAGGGAATCCTATTCAGATGTAGGAAATGCCACATGACTGGTCATCTTGTTGTTCGGTGTTTATCTGAAAAGGTTAAATAAAAGAAATCACTTTCTTGGTGGTTTGGGGATTCTAACCACCATTGCACGGTTCTTAAACCTTCAGATGGAGGTTTGGCTGCTTTCGCTTCTTAGGATGATCATGATAAGGATGATGCTACTGATGTTTTTTCAGAGGGTTAGACTGGTGGCGATGTCCTTTCATATGGTGTTGTTGTTCCTGACCAGACTACTGATGTTATCTCTATGTCATATATTTTACCTGATGGTGTTGTGGCTTCTGCTATCCCTATCTCTCTAGCGGGGAATTTGGGGACTAGTGGTGTTATTTTCCCTGTCCGATCTATGGATGGTGGTGTGGACAACCCTATTTTTCAGATGTCTGCTAGTAATTCTTTGGCTTGGAAAAATCATGTTATAAATGTGGAGGATGGATGGACAATAGTTAAAGGTAAGAAATTTAGGTCCTCCACGCCTTCTTTTGATATGAACTTATGATCTCAAAAGGGTGGAAAAAAATGTAAATCTTTATTTCCCTTTTTTGGCTTGCTAGTCTTTCCTTTAATCCACTTGGTAGGGACTTTATGTTTGTTCCCTTTGTCTTGACTACTAGTGCTCTATAGTTTCTATTTTTCCTTCAATGTTGTATCTTTTGCTGTCTCTTTTTGTATAAGGTTTCATGTCCTTTAAAAAGTTGTTTTTACTTAATCAAAACTATATAGTTTCAAAGGAATATTTGTGGAAACCTATATAAAGATTAATTGATAAAAATATTGAAATTATATTAAAGGAACAACTTTATTCATGATAGGAATTGCCACATGACCACATACAATAATGGGCGGGAGCAACAGAGTGGGAGCAGGGGTAGCAGGCGCTAGGGTTTGCACAAGGGTGGAAGACGTAGAAGAGATTGACAAGGAGGGAGGAGACAATGACGAGGATAGAGGGGATGATGTGTTCCCTGTCTGGGTTGCTGTGGTTTGTGGATTCTGCTTGGTCTGGGAGAGATCTCAACTTTCACAAGAGAAAATTGGCAAAGAAAGCAGTGGAGGCACCAATGTTGGGTATTACGCTAAGGCTGGGGAGGTAGATGGTATGATTGGTGTTGCAGCACTTTCTGAAGGTAATGGTGTTGCCATTGGTGGGGCTGTGGCATTTTCTAATCTCCCTGGCTGTGAGACATGTAGATCCCCTCTTTTCTCTATGGGTAAGTTGAGACCTGAAGCATTGGCATTGGATGGATCTCATTTGGTGGTCTTGGTTGTTCAGAGAGCAGGTTATTACATCATGCTTTTTATTTTCTCTTTTCTTCTTCTTCTATGTGTGTGCTGCCCTATTTGTAGTAGAGGGACTAGATCAGGTGTGGTTGAGATGACCTTGGGTAGATTATGTGCTCATATTGGGATGAGGCAAGCCTATGTTGTGGTTGCAAAGAGACATGACCCTATTTGGGTATGTCGTTTCTCCTCCTGATTCATCAAGGTGGTTTTGATTGTTGCTACTCATCCCTTGTTTTTGACAGCTTTTTCTTATAGTTATGGCCTCCTTCTCTGCCTTTTCCTTCTTTATTATACTCCTACTGAGGTGGAGTATGCCCCTATTAAGGTCGGTGCTTATCATGTGGACTCTTGGAGGTGGATTCCCTCCTCACTTCAGTCTTCTTCTTCCTCTTTTCCTATTGAGGAGGAATATTCTATTGAGGTAAACGCTCAACCTATGGATGTGGTCTATGGTTGTTCGGAGGAGATTGCTAGTGGTGGTGGGTGGTCTCTACCTTCTTGTCACCACATGATGGCTTGCTGGAACTGGCTAGGGGTTGGCCCTTTAGTTTTGCAGATGGGGTGGGCTGTGATGAGGTGCTTGGTGAGCACTGTAGGTCCTCCTCTTGTCCTTATGGGTATCAGATCTATGAATTGCTGGTTGATGGTGATTTATAGGAGTAGGCCGATGGATGTTGATTGCCTGTTCTTTGATGGTGGTCTTGTTGGTTCTGGGTTCCATGTCAAAACCCCAGTCTATTGTTTGGGGAGTTTTAAAACTCCATTAATATTAATGATGTAAGCCTTTGGCCTATTTTATGGGCAACTAGGGTTTCAGTGCTTCATCTTTCTTAGTTGCTGGTAGGTTTCTGTCTCTGGGATATTGTATTAAAAAGACTATTCTTTTGCAACTTTGAGTATATAGGGTTCCAGGGCCGCTTCAAAACCTAGTTCTGCGGCCCTATGGTGGCCTATTTCTCTTGAAAGGCTCTATCCTTTTTCTCTAGGCTTTCTTTCTGATCTTTTATTCTATTCTAGGTTTCAGGCACCCTTTAAAAAAACATGTTTTACTTAATCAAAGTCTTTATTCATGATATAAACATAATAGAGAAATAATCAAATGCACTAAGACATTTTATATTTCATTTATTTGAATATTATGAGATAATAATTATAAAGACTCTAGAGTGAAACGTTAATTTAGTTAATATGTCTTTTAATTTAATAAAGACTTTGCATTAAAATATATTAAATAGAAGGAGTATATATAGATATTCGTCAAAATTAAGTATCGAAAGAGGGAGATTATTAATCAATATTTATTAATTAAATAATATCGCTATGACTTTTTTGACGTGATGATTGAGTTTGAACATGATTAATTTATGAGAAATTATAACTCAATGAGATGTAGTAATTTAAATTAAACCTCATTAAATGAGATTTTGCAATTATTTCAATTAGATATAATCAAAATTGTTGATTATATAAATTAATTTGATCAATGTGATATTTAACCTTAGTATAAGGGTAGCTTAATTAATAAAAATTGAAATCAAGACTATGATGTACCCCTTTATCAAATTGACTTAGTCATGAACTGACTAGATAATTAAACATTTTTTTAAATGTGGGCATTTACTTGTAACTTATTGAAGTAACCATGTTGAGGTACATTGACATAGGTCATGATCCCCCTCAACCCTAATTGGTTACTACCTAGATTCCATTAGAGGAAATATTTATTCCATTGAAGTTGTAAACTCTCTATAGAGAACATCGTGAAATATCATTCAACTCTTGGATTATCTTTAACAGCAACCTTAGTTAGTTATTTTGTTTCAAAAAAAATTGTTGGTGTGTTTTTGCCCTAAATATTTGGCATAATAATCTTCCTCCAAAGTTTCACTCGTGCGTTGGATTGCTTAAACAAGATCATTCACCTTTTTTTATGTAATAACTGATGTTTTCATCCTCACTAATCTTTAATGCCTCACCCTTCCCTTTAAAACTCTACAAATTTTCTTTCTACACACATACATCTCCTTTATGAAAAAATCTAATTTTGTCCATATCTAGAAAAATCCATAGGAGGATTAGAAGACTTCTTAGTGATATCTCGATAAGCTTCACTGATGCATATTAGTTGTGTAATTGTCTAAAATTTCTATATGGAATAGTTAGTGCCTTCGAATATTAGAATCTCCTTAAAGGTTTCCATCTCGGATCTCCTTAAGTGATCAAGATTCAAAAATATGACTCATCTCTAATACCAATTGTTAAAAAAAAGGCAACACACACAACTAAGATGGGGGTGAATCATTTTTGTCCTAAAACTTAAATCCTTAATCAAATTTAAACTTTAAATCTCAGATATGAATGATGAACATTAATGCAAAATTGCAACACTTTTATCAACATATAATAACAAGGTTTTTGGCATAGAAACTCAGTTAGGAGAAAAACCATGGTGGGAATCAAACCCACAAGATGATATACGCTGTTAAAAGTACTATACCCTTTTAAAAGTAATACAAGGGTAATGCACATGCATTGAGGCTCAATTCCTATAGCTCACTACTCAAATAGAAGAAGGGCTACAACCCAAATGAAGGCTCACTACCTTACAAGTAGATAGACACCAATTCGCTAACGTCAAAATCCCACTAAAAATGAATTGATTGATAGCATATTTGTTAGGCCAATATAGTTCCAAACAAGTACATACATCATATCTCTACCTCAATAAAAGATTCAGCTCATACATGTTCGCATATGATCCTCATCCATACATCCATAACTGATCACAATATCATTACATTTATACATTTCATCAACCTTGAAAGAATAAACTAGTTTAGTTCAACCCTCAGACCTTAATTATAAATATTTAATGAAATAAAATATAATCATTAATGTGATCAAAAAAATATTGACAAAGGCATAGTAAGGATCCAAATATTTATCCTTGAACATGCTCCAAATTATGCCTCGATACATCACAAAATGCTACACCATCATGTCGACCAAGAACAATAGGAACACCAACCTGCCACGGGAAAATCACCGAATCTGATCACATAACTCAATGTGATCCAGTAACACAAATAGGAACACCAGAAAGTCAAATATTTAAAGAATTAAATGCAGAGATCTAGAGTATGGAACACATATGAAGGCTTTTCATTAACACGTAAAATTGATACAAAGTTCTGCAATAGCAATCTAACATGCCTAGATCCAATTCCAAGGGCTTTTTATAAAGAAAACCTACGTATTCTTCCTTACTTGGGACTGCTAGACAAAATTCTTCAATCCCTAACTCACTTCTCAACTGCCCTTTTCAAACAAGATCCAAGACCCAACATAAATACATGGTGGTGACCAAACAAGTCAGCCTCAATATTACATTTTCTAAGACAAACAAAATGAATTACCAAATAACTACTCAGTTAGCCTAAGATCAAGAGATCTTTAACGAACGATTAAATCACAAGGACAAATCATACAAAGAGGTCAGAATTATAAATAGCCACATAGGAAAATGAGCCATAAGGACCGCCAAACAATGAAATCCAACCGAAGGTTCAAATAGTAACCAATTTAGAAATATGAAAAATACATTTTAAACATAGCCAAAGAATGTAGCATAACTCAGGCATGATTACTTTTAAAAAGTTGTGATCATGGGAAATCTTCCTAATGATATTGTGAACAGAAATTTACAACCGCAACCACCAAGGATTTGTAGAACTCGACTATGAAAGGAAATACCTCAACCAGTGACAAGGAACAAAAAAATAAAATGTTTTTGATTGATGCAAGATTGCAATGAAACCCACGATTCTCCTACATGATTACTATTAAATCAAATGATGATGTCTTTGTTATTGACCGACCACTAGATGTTTCATTTAAAATATGTTACTAGGTTGTTTTTAAATATTCTAAGCTAAAAATAGTTAATATTTTTTCATATACTATAATTAGCAATCTTTATTTTGTATTAGTAATCAGTAAAAAATATATTAGTTATAGTATTGAGCTTGTGTGGTTGTATACTTATGGTTAGGATGATTTCGCAATTGATGCTCATTACAACATATAGCAAATGAGTGTGTATTCGCACACATGCACATTCCATTATAATTGTTTGTTTCTAGAATGATAAGCATCTTCTTGTCGATGATGTTCTCTATTTTGATAGTGTCAAACTATTTATTGTGGGCACCTAAATGGCAAAGTTCATGTTCAAAGCACTTAAATGGCCTTGAGTTCAAATCTTATCCAATAATAATAATAATAATAATAATAATAATAACAATAAGAATAATAATAATATTAATATTAATAATAATAATAATAATAATAATAATAATAATAATAAATTATTCATAAAGTAAAATCAAAATTAAATACTATACTCGTCATAATATTTTTTTGTTATCTAAAATAATTTTCATGTTTAATTGTTTTAAATATACAAATCATAAAAATTAAATATTTAACGTGAGATAGGTCATGATACAATCATTTATTTAAACCTTTTTTAATAGTGTGTGTGTAGTTTTTTTTACATAATAGATCTAAATAGAAATATTATCAAAAATAACTTATTTAATATATAATACTAATGTATTGGTAAAAATTACATACTTGTGCCCTTAATCTTAGGTGTTCTATTAAGATAAAATAGGTTTTTATGGGACCCCAAAACCCTTTACGATAAAATAATTCCCTTAACATTATATTTTAGTTCCACGATAACTAGATTACTCTTCAATACAAAAACAAGTGTGGAAGATGGTATATTTTGCATGAAAATTAGAAGCTAGAATTTTATCTTAGTCAATCCCTTATCCCCAAGAACTAGATCTAATATTTGCATCTATCTATTCATTACCTTGGATTCATCTATGTCAATTTTATGGTTAAATTTTTGAATACCAAACTTTTGATTTGAATTTCTTAGTTTAAACACGCATTTTTCTTTCTTGCTATTCATTATGAATTTACAAAATTCTTATTTAGTTCAAATTACATGCTAGGCAATCTATGATTTGTCATAGACTACATATGGGATTCTACATACAAATGGATGAAAATGATATTATCATCATTCTCTTTGAATCATATTGCATGCTTATTTTTATCAATCTTAATTCATTGCTATGTTGAATTGGCCTATCTAGGCAGTCGGACTTAATTGAGCCTCATAATTTAGTAGACTCTCCAAAGATATTTGGAAGCACTTCTTTTCCTTAGAGATATTCAAATACTAAAATCAAAGATAAACATGTTTTAGAATCCAAAATTGTCCCACACTAGATCTAAAAGTTATATGTTGATATGTAAATCTCAAATTTAATTTTGCACATGCAAATATATTTTCTTAAATTGAGCGTTTTCAAATAATCCTCTCTCAAATTTGTATGTCAACTATATATAGAAAAAATACGAATAATTAAATATTATGTACCAAGATACATAATTAAGTTTGGTGCAAATGGTTTAAAACCAAAAGTGTAAGGTATGAACTTTTCACCATTATAATGATTAAATTTAAAAATGTTATTTATTTAATTCTTCAAACATATATATGATATTTTTTTCACCTTTTTAAATATATATTTTCTGAGTTTATAATTCTTTTCAAATGAATCTAAATAAAAAATATTAAAAAAGAAACTTTTTGAGATATAAAGTAGTAATGTATTTGTGGAATTTGCATACTCTATCCATAAACTAATGCATAACCTAATGTTTTCGTTCAGTAATGACTAGGGTGATCTTAAATACATAAACAAGTGTGTAAGCTTTTATGTTTTTGCATGAAATTTGGAAACTAAACTTATCATAGCCAATCCAATCATCACTCATCTCCAAGAAATAGATCTAATCTCTGCTTCTATTTATTCATTACCTTGGTTTAAATTAATTGGCATAGAATTAGTATAGGTCAATTCTGTGATCACATATTTTAACCCTAAACTTTTAGATTAATTGACATAGAATTCGAATAGGCCAATTCTGTGATCACAAATTTTAACCCTAAACTTTTAATTTGAAGTTCTTAGTTTAAACACATGTTGCCCTCAACTGTGAATTGGCAAAATCCTTACTTAGTTCAAATTATACAGTAAGATAACTTTTATTTAAATATTGTTCCTAATTCAAAAATAATCGTCTGAGTCATCATAGAGTAAATTTGGGATTCTACTTACAAATGAACAAAAAAAAGATCATGTCAT
Source organism: Thuja plicata (assembly GCA_018584345.1). Taxonomy (NCBI): domain Eukaryota; kingdom Viridiplantae; phylum Streptophyta; class Pinopsida; order Cupressales; family Cupressaceae; genus Thuja; species Thuja plicata. The sequence goes on along the minus strand of MU225172.1, from coordinate 1,683,948 downwards.
CATTCTCAATGCATGGTTTCATATTTTTCTCCTGCTTAATTCATTTCTATTGAATTGGTTTATATTCAGGATTCTACTTACAAATGAATAAAAATGATCCTATCATTCTCAGAACATATTGAATGCTATTGAGTAGGTCCATCCAGAAGTTTGATTGAGAATAAATTGATCCTTACAATTTAATAGACATTTGCTAGAGAAATTCAAATACTAAAAAAATAAATAAGATAAACTAACTTGATAATCCAAAAGTGTCTAAGAGGTGATCTAATAGTTTTTGATATTAATCCGGAGCAAAACTAAGATACTTACAAAAGTTATATAGTCTCAAACCAGATCCAAATGTCATATAATTGGCAAATAAATGAGTGACTCAAAATTAATGTCACGTATATACAGATTACAAGAATATTAAACCTAGATAAATGAACAATTAACATCTAAACAAAAACATCAAAATTAATAATGTCAAAGCTAAATATCCAAAACGTTTAATTTGAACATATATA
>MU225172.1:1633679-1682276 GCA_018584345.1 Thuja plicata | reverse complement strand
ACGTAAACTTTCTGCTGATGACAATGAGGATTTCCAATCACTTTTTATTTCGATTGCAGATCAATGGGCTTCCCAGTCAGACACATGATGAATGGCCTCGTATGGATTCAAAGTTTGCAATCAACTCCAATTCTTCAATATTTAAATGAAATCTTAGTCATTGGTCGTCCATTTCAAAAATCTATGAATTTGTTCCTTTTATCGATTATTGTCACACATTGGCTAATGCAAAACTATATGTTTTTTTGAGTTTACATACAATATATCTTCAATTTTCTTTCTATATATTAAGCATATGTACACTAGTATTGTGCAACAAGAGCTTATTTTAAGGCCTTCAAATTGGACTCTTTGGGTTAAATGAATGTGCATTTGGGTGCAATATAAAAGCATGGTGTCTTGTGTCTTGGTTTTGTGCTTAGTTTTCTATTTTCCTAATATGTATGTATGATTATTGTAATGTTATTGCGTTCAACTATTTATTTATTTATATTTTCATCAACTAATTATTTGAATGTCATTTACAATTTTTTAAAGAAGGATATAATGACATTTATATATTGGAGAGCATTACATTAACCTAAATATACATAATCATCTTAGAAGCATGTACATATAATTTACTATCCTTGATTATTCACACTCACAATCAAAAAATTTGTAAGGTTACTCTAAGAGAATGTGCACCCTAATAATTTGGTACCCATATAAAACAATTTTTAAATATTCTTGGTTTTTAAATGTTAATATTTTTAACATTTTTTATTATTTTTTATCATAAATGTGTAAATTATAGTGTTTAATGATTGAAGAGAAATTTCCTTTTATAATGTTGCAATAATTTGGATAATTATGTTTAGGAATCATTTCTTTTGTTTCTTTTATGAATGATGTTTTCTTTTTGGTTAGAATTTTATTTGTAGTGATTCATACAAAATTAAAGGCATTGGCAAGTCATTAAAAGGAATGTCAAAGTTTTTTAATTGTTTTGTAATATAAGATTCCTCTATTTATTGATGAGTACTTGAGTCCACTCACAATAAACTCTCAAAATTGTTTAAGGAACCCATGCATGGCTATATAGATGCAAACTATGACTCTCCATCTACTTCTAGATTAGCCTAAATAGTGACTTATACCTATGGTAACTATTGTCTAGGACTACCACCCATCTTGTGGAAACTACACTCAACAATCAGGGCCTACCCTACATCCAGTTGAACACACCTATGGACATCATTTAATAGAAAACATAAAGACATTATATTACATTACAAAAATATTTTGTTTAAATATACATACTTATCCTTTTCCTATCCGCACTCTCGCATACATGCATACTCAAATCCCTTTCTATAAACACATTCTTATAATATTTTTCTACCTCACTCACATGATATTTCTACTCCAAATAAATACTTGCCTACATGCTACTTAGTGTAGCCTCTCTTCTTGTGATACTCACACATATAACTTCACTTCATCTTGTCATGTTACCCAAGTAGTCCTTTGTGTGATCTTTATTTTTCATCTTCTCCATGGTTCTAAGTTAGTTTCATGAGTAAGATTCACCTTTCACTTGTCATACTCTAGTTCATCTCATGTGGGCTTTGCAAATGTTTTATCTTTCTCACAATTTCTTATTCCTACTTGGAACCTCTGCATTATAGGAATTTATTATATCCCTCTCTTTCAGCCTAATCTACATGTTATGCTCATCTTTTTGCCTAAAATTTATACCTATAGCTCCCTCTTAAATTTTTTATTTTCCATGTGTCTATATGTGCTTTCCTCTACCAAATGACCATTTACTTGGTTGGATTCCCCATTCCTTACAACCATAGGATTCTCCTCTTGCATGACTATTAGCACAATTAGCCATTCTCTTATTTGATGCATATTTCTTGTATGCACCCAAATTATTGTTCCTCTTAACTACTAAACACTTTCTTTATGTGCATTAATGGGTCTTGCCCAAATTCCTAGGTATTCAAATTCACCTACTCCTTATTATTTATACTTCTTTATAATTAATGATTGCATGCCCAAATCTCAAAGTTATATTTGGCATTCAATAATTCTCTTGCATGCAAAAAGAAATCATAAATATAGATGGAATATAAATAGCCCTTTGATGACTCCTTTATCTCATATAAACCTATACATTGTCCTTCTAATTAATGTGCATACAATGTAGCCTCAATGTCACTCTTTACATATGTCATTATAAATTATCATTAATTAATGATCTTCATCATTCACAACCTTTTATTTTGTCTTTTTCATCCTTCCTCAAATAGCTCCCTATTTATGTTGATGCAACTTCCATCTTGAACCAAATTACAATATTTAAATCATCAATGTTACCTTGGAACCTTGGCAATATCAGTGTTCTTGCAAGTGTGTATATTCCCAAGCTACGTAATTCCTTTCGTTGCAAGTTCCCACATCTCCATGGACAGACCTCTAGTTGTTAAATGTAGAATTTTTACTTACAATGGATTCTTGTTCTTCTAAGTGATGAACTATAACTGATTGAATGTTTTAATATGTTAAGTTGATGATCACCAAGACATAGAAAGTTAATGCAAGACATTAAATCAGTTAATGTATTGTATTGTCATTGATGTCAACTTGATATAATTTGTATGGTTATGTACATACTACTAAAAGACTTCAAAGAACCAATGAATCAAAGGCTATACTATCAGTAATGCATAAAAGTTAAGTATTCACAAAGTGACTATATACACCAACAGAGTGCACACCGACAGACAGAGTAAACCAACAAGAGAAAAGCCACAGTCTTACCCAATGAGAAAAAGCACAGCATTACTGACGAGAAAGGTCACAGTGTAACCTGACAGTCAAAATCGCAGTGTTTCCCAACGCACGGAGATCCCAAAGACAACTGAAGTCACACTGATAGAATAGCCATTTGTCACTGATGACTAACTAAAGTATTGACCGACAGAACAAAGAGTTCAAAAATGACAAAAGGCCTAGCTGTCAAGAGCTAAATATAGACTTAACTGGTAGTTATCATTGTTTTAATCGACAAGATAAAGCCAGAGATAAGTAAAGGATTTAAAGATGCTTAGTCTAGTTGGCAAGAAGATCTCTATGAGATAAAATAGGAGTTTTTCTTTAAATCTAATTGGTAATAATTGTGGATCACGCCAAGATCAAGAAATCCATGAAATGGTGAAATCATGTCTTTATAAGAGACAAGCTAATTCAATATGAATTAGGGGAGTGACAAGAGAATAGATCCTGAAGAGATTTTGAAGGAGAAGAAAGTCTTCATTCAAACCTAATCAATCAAGTTGAGGAAAGAGATAAATTTTGCAGACACCGATGAACAATGATACAACATCACAGAGTAGAACAGTGTGGAGAAAAGGTATTGAAATTATAATATTGATCAGAAAGGTAATGCACTTACAATAGATCTCAAAATCTGTAATTTTAGTTGTAAATGTAAATAGATCAATTTACTGTTTCATTTTAACCATAGAAGCATCAAGTCTCTTAACCAAGAAGGACTTAAAAGTATTTTCTAATTGAGATATGTCCTAAGGAGTATCAAAAAGTTTGATCATGCAAAATAACATTGGATATGCCTGATACCTATTGATAGGCCAAGTGAGTTTTTGATCAAGGATGGTAGCATTAGATGCCAGATACTAAGCGACAAACTATTCATTTAAATCCTGTAACAAGGTCACACCTAACAGTGTGTTTGTAACCTTTAACAGGGTTGGCTCTTCACTGAGCTCACTTCAGAAGAGTGAAAATTTGGGCTACCGGTCCTAGTGGTTTTTCCCTTAATAGGGTTTCCATGTTAAAAATCCATGTTTCAATGTGTTTATGATTCATTACTTTATTGTTTTCTATTTCACATAAGTAAATCTGGATTGATCAGTATACACTAGTTATTTATTGTATTTTGATAAATAGAAAGATTTCTAATCGATAAAATTAAGACTAAGGTTTGAAAGAGTAATCCGAGAAATAGTTATGTGTTATTAATATTTCAAGGAAATCATCTTGTAGGACTGAAGATAACTAGAGGCTTATAAATGTCGTAATAAGTTTTTGGGTTGATTTAAGGATTAATTTTTGAGGCCACTGATTCACCCCCCCCCCCCCCCCCCCCGCTCCCCTCTCAGTTATTCTTACAGTTGGTATCAAAGCATGTGTTCTTAGAAAGGGAGTTTAATAGCTCAAGCTAAAGATGACAAGATGAATAGACGATATGTGCCCAAGTTGAACAAAGACAACTTTTCTTCATGGCAAAGCAGCATAAGACTCCACTTATCAGGTATTGGAAATGATGTTACTCAATACTTAGATATTGAATATGTGTTTCCCATAGGAGCACTCATAGTTGAACAAATGAGAGAGAAGCATGAGCACAACTGCATGATAATAGAGTTTTCTTCCTCACTCTCTAATGCTGAATTTGAAGATGTCAAAACATGCACAAGTGCAAAGAAGATGTGGGATAAATTGAATCTTGTACATGGTGGTGATATAAATGGTCTGAGAGCCAAGGCAGAATGTCTTAGAGGAAAGTTTGATGATCTCAGAATGAAAAAAGGTGAAAACATCACACAGTACAGTACAAGAATCAAAGAGGTAGTCAATGCTATCCGAGGAGTTGGAGGAGTTCTAGATGAAGAGACAATGGTAAGTAAAATTCTAAGAACCTTACTACCTACTTATGCTATTAGAGTATCTGCTATACAAGAAATGAGAGCAGTATCAAATAACAATGTTACTCTAGATAGTTTGATTGGAAGACTGATTTTATTCAACATGAATAACTTTGATAATAGTGTCTTACCAAACATAGATTATGTATGCAAATCTTCTATGAGAATAAGTAAATCAAGTCATAAACACGCTATGAGAAAAGATAGTGAAAGTGAAAGTGCAGAAGAAGATCTTGATGAAATTGAAGCACTTATGGAAAGAAGAATGCAAAGAGGCAAAGGTAAATACAAAGGTAAATTACCTGTTGTATGTTTTAATTGTAAATAGATTGAACACTTTGTTGCAAGATGTCCCAATAGAAGAAAATATGACAGAATTAATGATAGATCATTTGAAAAGAAGTTTGATAGACATCGAGATGGTGTTTGTAGCAGTAAAAGATGATTCAGATGAAGATGAAGAAATCTATGTAGAAACTGCACTCATATCTAAAGTTAGTAAAAATGATGTCTGGATCATAGATAGTGGCTGCACTCACCATATGACCGGTGACAAACAAAATTTTGAGACTTTTGAATACTATAATGGTGGCTCAGTAAGAATGGGTAATGATACACCTTGACCAGCTGAAGGTAAAGGAACTATAATGTTGAATAACCAGATAAAATGTGAAAATTCTTATTGGGTGAAAGGATTGAATTATAATATATTGAGTGTTTCTCAGCTTAATAATTCAGGTCATATAGTAGCATTTGAGAATAAGAAGGCAATTATTTTCAATGAAATAGGAAGATTGATCAGAACTGGTGAACACACCAAAGGTAACTTATTCTATCTGAATGATATTGATGTCACTTGCTTAATGGCTAGAAATGAAGACATATGGTTGTGGCATAAAAGATTGTGTCATGTAAATTTTGACAACATGATAAAGATAAGCAAAAAGAGAAATGTAAGAGGCTACCAAGCATGTCAAAGCCAGATATTGTCATGTGCAAAAATTGTCAAAAAGGTAAGATGAAAAAGTCTAGTTTCAAAAGAAAAACACATACATCTAATGTCATTCTAGAATTAGTTCATACTCATCTATGTACACCCATGAGGACAAAGAGTTACTATGGTGATAGATATTTTAGTATTTTTGTTGATGATTACTCTAGAATGATGACAGTTACGTTTTTTAAAGATAAATCAGAAGTATTCAAGATGTTTAAATGGTACAAAGTAATCGTAGAAAAACAAAGTGTTAAGGAATTGAAATGCTTAAGATCAGATAGAGGAGGGGAATTTATTTTAGATGAATTCACTAACTTTTGCAATGAGCATGGAATCAAAAGATAGGTCTCTACACCGAGAACACCACAGCAAAATGGAATTGCTAAAAGAAGGAATAGATACATTGTTCATTGTGTAAGGACACTGATGATAGAGAAAGGCATCACCCAAATATTCTAGAGAGAAGCTGTCAGTACTGCTATTTTCACATTGAACATAGTACAATTGAAGAAAGACACCAAGAAGAAACCCTATGAGCTATGGTATGGTTACACACCCAATGTAAGTTACTTCAAGATCTTTGGTAGTCAATGTTATATCTTAAAAGATGATATAAATGGAAAGCTTGACTCCAAAAGTGATGAAGGTATCTTTCTAGGGTATTCCACCAAGAGCAAGGCTTATAAATGTCTCAATAAAGCCTCTAACAAAATTTTTGAAAGTGTAAATGTAAAGATAGATGAATTTGTAGAGAAGAATGAAAAGGAAAGCACAAAATAACCAACGGACTACAACAGGTTTTTTTACAATGAAGAACCTGACACTCTACCTAACCAAAAATGTATAGCTCCCAAGCAATAGAATATTGCACCTGAGAATCAGGCTGTAAATACCAAAAATTATGATATTGCTCAAGATGATGTACCAAGCGATGGAGATCAGAATGAAGGACAAAATGATGATCAAGATGATAGACAAAGAATTGAACCTATACTTGCTAGGTATGTTAGAAGGAACCATCCATAGAACTAGATCATAGGAGACAAGAAGGCTGGTATGAGAACTAGAAGTAAGTCTCTAAACACAAGATGTCTAATTTGTGATTTTGAGCCAAAATCTGTCAATGCTGAACTTGATCATGAAGAATGGATTAGTGCTATGAATGAAAAAATTGAGAAAATTGAGAAAAACAAGACATGGACACTTATACCGAGACCAGATGACAAGAATGTGATCGGTACAAAATGGGTATTTAAAAATAAGATGAATGAGAATGGGGAAGTCACCAGAAATAAAGCAAGACTAGTATGCAAGGGATATGCACAAGAAGAAGGGATTGATTATGGAGAAACCTTTGCACCCATTGCTAGGCTAGAAGGAGTGATAATATTACTTTCTTATACTGCATTTAAAGGATTCAAGGTATACCAGATGGATGTCAAGTCTGCATTCCTAAATGGAATACTTGAGGAAGAGGTATACATTGAGAAACCACAAGGGTTTGTTGATCCAGACAAGAGGAACATAGTATGTAGACTACACAAAGCCTTGTATGGATTGAAACAAATACCAAGAGCCTGGTATGAAAGACTTCATTCCTATCTCATAAGTATTAGATTTGTAAGAACTAGTGAAAATAGTAATCTTTATTTGAAAGAATATATTGATGCTAAAATTTTGATTGCTGAAATATTTGTTGATGACATCATATTTGGAGGCAATGATATTCTATGTAAATCATTTGAAAATGAAATGAGAAAAGAGTTTGAGATATCTATGTTTGGAGAGATCAAGTTATTTCTTGGTCTACATATCATACACCAAGACGAAGGCATTTTCATTACACAATCCAAATACATCAAGGAAGTGTTGAAAATATCTAAGATGGAAGATTCCAAGCTAGTTAAAAAACCAATGGAAACTGGATGTAAGTTGAAAAAGGAGGACAAGTCACCTGAGGTAAATCAGACTTTGTACAGATCAATGATTGGAAAACTCATGTATGTTGTACATACTAGACTAGATATTGCATGTGCAGTAGGAATAGTGGCAAGATTTTCTGCTAATCCCAGGGAATCACATATGACTGCTATGAAAATAATCCAAAGATATCTAAAGAATACCAAGGAATATAGCTTATGGTATAGAAGAGAAGACAAATTTGAACTTAAGGTCTTTACCGACGCTGATGGGGTTGGAAATATTGATGATCGAAAGAGAATAACTATAGGAGAATTCTTTATGGGTGATAGACCTATCACATGGATCAGCAAGAAGCAAAGATGCATCTCTCAGTCTACTGCAAAAGAAGAGTATGTTGATGCTGTTGCAAACTGCTCAAATATTGCATGGATCAAATAGTTACTAGAAGGTATGCATATGAAAATTCTTGAACCAATAATTATCTATTGTGATAATACCAGTGCAATTAACATTTCCAAGAATCCAGCCATGCATACTAAAAAAAAGTATATTGCTATCAAGTATCATTATTTGAGAGAAAACGTTCAAGAAAAGGAGGTGATACTTGAGTATGTCCAATCAAAGGAACAATTAACTAATCTCTTCACCAAGTCACTGTGAAATGATACATTTGAGTACTTGAGAAAGAAACTAGGGGTCAAACCCTTGTCTAGTGGTCAGTAAGATGACTAGAAGGCTGCATCAGCCTACATATTATTAGAATATCATTCATGTTGATGCAAGAAAAGAGATGGATTTCAAAGATACATTTGTACACAACCAGATATTCATCTACACCAAGCACCAAAGTTGTTGTATTGATGTAAAATTGGGAAATTCAAAGAATATATAGAATGGATAGAAAGGATTGTTTGGCATTACTGTCAAATATTTGTTTGGCATTGTTGTCAAAGGGAGAGATTATATCCATTGTCACATTATCCAAAGGGAGAGATGTAATCAGAAAGGAAGAGTACATATAAAGGGGGAGATTGCTGACAAGAGAGAAAAGAGACATCAAAAGAAAAGAATAGTCAAATGGAGGGATTTTGACACAAGAAGAGAACACATCACATAAGAAGAAGAAAGATTCTACATCTATCTAATGAAGGGATTGAAGACACAAAAAGAGATGCAAGAATCAAAACTAAACTATGTGAGCTTACCGAGGACCATATATTTGTATCGGTTATAGTACATAAGATTGGTAGTTTGATGAACTTCAAATTTTATATTTTATATTGTACTAGTGATAAAATAGTGTGATAATGTAGTGTGTTTCCATCAATGCCAAAGGGAGAGATTGATGAACTATAGCTGATTGAATGTTTGAAGATGTTAAGTTGATGATCACCAAGACACGGAAAGTTAATGTAAGACATTAAATTAGTTAATATACTGTATTTTCATTGATGTCGACGTGATATAATCTATATGGTCATGTATATACTGCTAAAAGAATTCAAAGAACCAATGAATCAAAGGCTATGCTATCAGTAACGCATTAAAGTTAAGTATTCACAAAGTGATTGTATACACCGATGGATAGAGTAAAGCAATGAGAGAAAAGTCACAGTGTTATCTGATGAGAAAAAGCATAGCATTACTGATGAGCAAAGTCACAGTGTAACCTAATGGACAGAATTGCAGTGTTGCCCGACAGACGGAGATCCCAAAGACAACTGAAGTCACACTAACAGAATAGTCAGTTGTCACCAAAGACTAAGTGAAGTATTGATCGACAGAACAAAGATTTCAGAAATGACAAAAGGTTTAGTTGTCAAGAGCTAAATATAGACTTAACTAGTAGTTATCATTGTCTAAATTTATAAGATAAAGCCCGAGATAAGTAAAGGATTTAAAGCTGCTTAGTCTAGTTGGCAAGACAATCTCTATGAGATAAAACAAGATTTTTTCTTTAAATCTAATTAGCTAGAATTTTGGATCATGCCAAGATCAAGAAAGCCAAGAAATGGTGAAATCATGTCTATATAAGAGACAAGATAATTCAATATGAATTATGGGAGTGACAAGAGAATAGATTTTGAAGATATTCTAAAGGAGAAGAAAGTCTTCATTTAGACCTGATCAATCAAGTTGACGAAAGAGCTAAATTTTACAGACACTGACGAAAAGTGATACATCATCACAGAGTATAACAATGTGGAGCAAAGGTATTAAATCGATAAAATTGATCAAAAAGGTAATTCACTTATAATACATCTAAAAATTTGCAATTCTAGTTGTACATGTGAATAGATCAACTTACTATTTCATTTTAACCATTGAAGCATCAAGTCTCTTAACCGAGCAGGACTTAAAACTCTTTTCTAATTGAGATACATCCTAAGGAGTATCAAAAAGTTTGATCATAAAAAGTAGCATTGGATATGCCAGATACCTATTGATAGGCCAAGTGAGTGTTTGATCAAGGATGGTAGCATTAAATGCCAGATACTAAGTGACAAACTATTTATTTAAATCCTCTAACAAGGTCACACATAACAGTGTGTTTGTAACCCAAATTTTCACTCTTCTGAAGTGAGCTCGGTGAAGAGCCAACCACTTTGTTTTTCTACATTGATAGATGGATTTTTTTGTTTGTCACTTAGTATCTGGTATTTAATGCTACCATCCATATTAAAAATCCATCTGTCAATGTGTTTATGAGTCATTACTTTATTGTTTTGCATTTCACATAAGTAAATCTTTATTTTTCTGTATACACTAGTTATTTACTATATTTTAGTAAATAGAAAGACTTCTAATCGGTAAAAGTAAGAATAAGGTTTGAAAGTGTAATCCGAGCAGTTGTTATTTGTGATTAATATTTCAAGGCAATCATTTTGTAGGACTTAAGATAACTAGAGGCTTATAAATGTGGTAATAAGTTTTTGGGTTGATTTAAGGATTAATTTTTTAGGCCACTGATTCACCCCCCCCCTCTCTCAGTTATTCTAACAATAAGCGTGTCAATGCTCATTCTCTTATTTTGCCACAAGTCTCATGGTTTTGAGTAGCCACTTTTATTATACTTGTACCTCTACATGATTTTGATTCCCTCACATGTAGCTACAAGTTAACATCCTCCCTCAAACAACCAGTACTAATACTTATTCTATGACTCCTTTTGTTAATTTTTTTAATGATACAAAATACCAAAATGAATCATATAATTATATATTTTTCAATGGTTTTAATCATAATATCAACCAACAACATCAAATGTATAGGCTCTATTAATGAAAAGGTAATGCCTCACAAGAAGATTGTAATGAGTTTCATGATAATACCATAGAATACATTCTATAGGAGTCCTATGGTAGCAAGAATGTAACTATCAATAAAATCATCTCAACAAGTGATAACAAAAACATAGATCATATATATGATAGGGAAAAATAAGTTGAATAAAAAATTAGGCATACATGGCCAAGGAATTTTTCTAAATTGAGTTTCAAAGTACCCATTTACTAAATTAGATGAGAATAAGATGACTCCCACATAATGTAGGTGTATTATTTATAGTTGGAAATATGGTAGGGATACACTGTAGCTAAAATTTGATACCACAGAATGCAAGATTGCATTCTCTATATGTAATAATTATAAAATATTTGAATAAAAGTAGAGGTGTGGATGACTACAATATTATGAAAAGGTTAGTGTGTGTAGAGGTAGATAGAGATAAGTTAATAATACAATATAAAATTTGACAGTAAATTTTTGGTACCAATATGCTATTACAATTACTCTAAATATGCTATGAATTTTTATATAATCTTATAAAATATTATACTCTCTAAGTGTATTTTAAAAAATGATTACTATTAGTTCTCTTTTTGTTTCTGTTAGCTCTTGGAGCTTGTAATTTTCATATTGGTTGTTTCTGGGACTAGATTTTGTGCCCATGGTTTTTGGCATAGGGAGCTCTTGTTTTTTTCTTTATATTTATCTAGACCAATTTAGTATTTATCTCTTTTCAATTATTGTAATTGGATAGAGGTATGGGGTTTGCATTCCTCACATTTTGTTCTTTTGTACTTTGAGGGTGGTTGGGCATATTATCTCAAGATTTCTTTATCTCATGTTTTGTTAATTATTCTTTCTTATTATTAAGAAAGTTTTCTCAATGGATTTTCCACTTTATTTAAAAAATAAAAATTGATTACTAAATTATATATTGAGATACTTTGAAGTTTAGGTTTTTTTTTCCCAAATGGGTTTTCCTTTCATAAATAATTGTATTATGGTAGATTAATTGTGTGTTTATTTTAATTTTTAGACATACATCCTATCATAGATTAGAGTAGGAAGTACATTCCACACATCTTCTTACTTTGAATATTTGTTGGTATTTAATGATCAAATGAGAGGAGTAGCGATCAAAGAAACCCTTAAAAAGATTTGGAGAACATCATCCAAAGGCTCTTATAATTTATTAAACTTCCTAAGAGAAGTTAATTAATGAAGGAAAGGTAGGACTATTATCAATTTGGTTAATGTTTTCAGACTTCATATTTTCTATTAACGGTAAAGAAAGTTTTGACGTGACCCTAAAACTCATTAAAAAAACTTCCTAAAAGAAAAGCATTAGAGAACTATCATACACTTGATAGAAAACCATCAACACACAAACATAAAAAGAACCTATAATAAAGCAAAGAGAAGGTAAAGAATTGTGGTCCTTCATAATATACGCTACCTTCAAGTATTTGTTGATAAGATTCCTATGAAGTTCAATAACCTCCCTTGTTATCATAGACTAATCCATGTCTTACTTAGAGTGTCTCTGAGTTCTATTAGATGAACCACGCTTCAAAGAAGAGGCATTTCTCCCTTCCTACACCACTTCAAGTGAATCTACATTGTCCTTCAAAAGATTTCCCAGATGCAAATTGCTACCTCAATTAGGAGAGTCACCTTTGATCTAAGAAGGAATCTTTAAATTATTTACTTTATCATTATGGACTTTAAGCCCTTACATACTATCAAGTATAAACAAATGAATATCTTTCACCACTATTTATAGCTTATTATCGACATTATTGATGGTGTCATCCAGTTTTTCTATCCTAGATTCATAGTCATTCCCAAGGACTTTTACATCCATGGCCACTTTCTCTAAAAAAGATATAAATTTTAAATTTTCTTCATTCCTCTCATTTCCCTCCTCTAATTGCACCTTCTCTAATCTACTTGAAAAGTTATTCAATTTATCATGAACACCATTAAAGTCTTAGAGAAACCAAGTATAAATTCTGTAATACTCTTCCTTATGATGTCATATTAGTTTTGCGTGCTCTCTGTTGTTTTATCTTGGTTTTTTGTTTAATCAATTAGATTATTAAATTATGTTAATATAACTAACTATAATTAAAGTATACTTATATTCCATAATGATATATTGATACAACTAAAGAGTACAACAAAATAATTGATTGCCCCTTCAAATCATTGATGCAAAATAAAAATCTTAGATCCAAGTATAAATCAAGTGCTAAAATAGGCCCAAAATGGACAAAATGCTAAAAGTGATATGTCCTCTCCAAATCACTGCAATCTAATGGAAAATCTTGAAATAGATTAAAAAAATCATGCACTTTCACAAAAAAACACTACCTAAAAATATTACTGTATGTTCCCAAACAAAGCCCTAAAGTTGCAAAAATGAGGATTAGACAGGTACAATCATGAAAAGGTGTAATTTTTTTTTATCTTGATCTAGCCACCAAAATAAAATAAAAACTAATACCACCACTAGCAATTCTTTTGCGGCGAATATTCGCCAATGGGCAAAAAGTGAGGCCCAACGGATCAGAAAATTGGCAAATAGTATTGGTGTGGTGGGTCGTCGTATCACCTAATTTACACATAGTATTGATCTCATACATAATTAATTATTAAGTTTCAATAATTCTTATATGTAATTTTTCCCTAAATTTTCAGACGCATGCAAGACACTGATGCATGCCAATGAATTTTCCAATAGTGATACACAATTTTTAAATTTTGAGAGGCCATATCACCAAAAAAATTAATTTTTTCTAGGTCAAACCCAATTCACCCCCAACTATTATTGAACAATATTGTTAGATTCATATTCACCTTAAAAATTGAAATTGTACCACCATAATCCTGCCCAAATTATCCAATTTTTATCTCCCAATTGTAGAGTAGTGCACAATTCACCATAACTTATATGTAGCATAAAATTTGTCCCCATGAGGTGAAACTAACATAACTCCTACACCAACACCATCTTTATTCTTACATCCATCAAATTATAAGTCCCATAGTTGGTTAGATAATTCAGATTCAGAACATTGATCTTTAATCAGATTAGGAAAAACTGCATCAGATTCCATCATATAATTACCAAATCCAACATCAAACACATCATCATCTTGATCATTTCTAGTTTCCCATTCATCCAGAACAATACCAGGATACTCCTTTTTTTGTGTGTTATAAGCTAAACTATCATTGATCTCCTCTGGATCCATGATCACACAACTTACATTAATGGGGCTAGGATTATAAGTCTCTATGTGATCTTTGGACCATAACTCTGATTTTATATTTACCTTAGTACCATATCTGGTTCTAAAATATAAGTGGGACCAATCAGATGAGAAATATCCATCTATTTTGGCTGTGAAGTTGCTTGACAAATATAGGGCCAAATAGGGTGGCAAATCTATGACAAAAATATCTTGAGAAATTGTAAAATTTGAAAATGAGTGTAAGGTCAAGTTTGCATTTTTAACAACCCCTAAGGTCTTGACTGAAGTACCATCAAGATGGACCACTCCTTTCTCAAGAGGTTCATACTTTAAATCCAACAAATTAGCTATTTTCTTTGGTATGACAGTGCTAGTTGCACTACTGTCTACCATACAATTATGCACTAATTTATTTCCAATGATCAAAGAAACATAAAAAGGAGGAGGCTTACTATTTTTAGTTTTCTTACCTTCCTTTTCTGCTATCTTTTGAACATTTGTTGGCTTCTTATCAACTAAGAATGTTGATTGCTTCAAATCTGCATTCTTTTTACTAACTTGTGGTGCTGGTTGCTGCACTTTAGCCGACTTCTTTTCCTCTTTAGATATTGCTTCCTAAACTTTAGAGGTCTCTAAATTAACCATAACCACTCTAGGAGGATGTTGAAAAGCTTGTTATGAACTTGATATCCCTTTAGACAGCTCTTCCTTCAATAAATCAGTCTGTCTTAGAATGGCTAAAGAATCCCACATAGAAATAGAAACATTCATCCTCTTCATGTTATCAACAATATTATAGGGAACAATAAATTGTACCTTCTGAGGTGATTTACCAATGGTCTGGTATTCCTACCTTTGATGTTGTGGTTCTTTGTTTGTAAGAGTATAGGCCCCATTTATAATAGAAATAGGAGGAATGAGTGGTGATTGAGTTGTGGCAGCAATCCTAGTAGCTAACAACTCTGATTCTAGAGCTCTCTTCTTGGCTCTTGTCTTTGTTGATACAGGTGAATCATTACTTACTCCACAATTCTATTCCTCTTGCCAATTCAGAAATGTAGTGTCCGGAGTAGTCAAATCAGGGTGTTGTTGAGTCTCATTAGTGGATGCAATGGGTTGTGAATCAATCACACTTTGAACTATTAGGGCATGATTAAGCACCCCATTAGTGCACTTAGACTGATTGTGGGGTTCATTACAAGGATAGCACAATTCATAATTAGCAGCAAGATTATTTTGGCTAGGAACAATATCCATAACAGTATTAAGAGGTGCGCAATTATAAGGTCTATAAGGCCTTTGGTTCCAATTTCTCCTATTTGCATTGTTATTTCCTTGGTATTTATGCTTGTTCCCTTGGTAAATGGGCTGATTAGGCTGTTGGGATGAAGAACTAGCAAACTAGTTTTGAGTATGGGCTATTAGATTGCCTTGAGTTTTCTTCCTTTTAAGGTTAACCAACTCATTTCCAAAGGTTTGTAATAAAATCTCAATCTTTTTTTGACTGTCTTTTATGCTTTGCGACTCATTAGAAGGGACAGTAGGCATTATCTCTTCACTTTTCTAAGAAGGAAATGGAGCCAAAGGTGGAGAAACTAATGGCATATTGGATTAGATACTAGGAAAGAAAGGCATAGGTGGCCTAGGAGCTATCTTCTCTACCTGAATGAGGCTATTCTCTTCCCTAATTGCAATATCAAAAGCCTGAGGTAAAGAATTCCCCCCATGGATTGGATCATCACCAAAATATCACTATTCAAGATTTTAAGAAAGTACAAAAATGCATATTTGGCAGAGGGTCTTACCGTGGCAGGAATCCTATTCCAAGTCTTCTAAAATCTAAGATTTAAATCACTTATCTCTTCTTGTGAAGCCCTTTTAATAGTAGTTAGTTGTTCCACCAAAGAAAGATTATTAGGTTTATCTTCAAAAAATTTAGACAATTCCTCACCTAGTGCATCCCATGTAGCAATGGATTCAAATCGTAGATTTCAGAACCACTCCAATGCTTTTTCCTTCAATGATGCAGATAGTAGCCTCAGAGCTACATCCTCCTCTGTGATGTGATGGACATTGCAAAGAGAAGAAATATCTCTAATGTGCTCAATAGTTGTTGTTTTTCCTTCTCCCATGAAAGATGGTAGTCCTTTCAATGTTGCTAATGGTATGTTGTTTTGATTTACAATCCTCAAAGGACTACCTTGATCAAATGGAACAAAATGAAGTATTCTAGCAATTCTTGGTGGTGCTGCAACAAAATTTTTAGCTGCTGGTGTTTTTTCTTTTGATGGTTGTTCAAGAACAACTTGAAATTGAAGTGCTGGAGGACTTTCTAAAGATTCTTGATCTGAATTTGGTAAATCAGCGTAGTAAGTGGGAGGAGCTGAAATTCTCTCAAATCTTCTTTTTCTTGGTTTTCCTGGCTTCCTACCCCTTGCTATAGGCTGGAAGGAGAGCTCTTTTGGACCCCTAGGCTCTCTCTATAAATTTCTTCCTCTCCTAGTATGTGATAACTACAAATACTCAAACTCTTTTCCACTACTTGTTTGGATTCTATTCATGTATCACAAGGAGTCCCACCGGGCATGCCAAAAATTGTTGAGGTTTAGAATTACCACCCAAACTCAGGCATTAGGGCTTTAGAAGTACTGTATCCTAATAATGGAAACCTTCTCTAGTTGTTGGTGGACTATGATTGAGAAGAAGTCTCCAGATTCTAGGTTGGTTCCTATTTGATATGGGATATCACCTCTTGATTGATAACTTAATGGGAAAAAGGGAAGAAGGAAAACTTTTGAAACAAAAGTGGAAGTAAAAAGTGAGGTGATACACCAAAAATGGGTTCAAACTTTGTTTTAGAGATAAAACAATAACTCCTACTCATCTATCAAAGGCTTGATATTTAATATCTATGCTCAACATATAAGCTAACAAATCTCACTACTAGGGTTGAACCACAAATAGCTTGACCAGTCAACAAACATACAGATTCCTTACAAGGCTTTGAATTGTTGATCACCTTGAGGAGGAATATGGATACACTCACTTCTCTTGGATATCAATTAAATAAACACTTTCAAAGAAAGATGGAAATAAGATTTTGAAGCTCAAAAATATGTAAGGCAATGATTCATATGCTTTATTTCTTCTCAAAATCTAACAAAGTGGTTACAAAAGGATCTCCAAGGCATCATGAAACAATGAATTCACTTTTTATCCCTTTCTCCAAAACTTGCAACCCTTAAACATGATATAAAAGGTCAACTATATAGCCCATATGGCCCAATTTCAAAAATCATCTCCCTCCAAAAGTCCTCCAAAAGTCCTCCAAAATAGAAAATCATCAAACCTAAGGCTTAATAAGTGCCCTAAATCAAGCCCTAATTCTAGCCCTAAACATGGCTCCTATAGTTGGTGCTTAAAAGATACATCTTTTTACACATTCACCAACCTTACTACATGATATATCAAGTATGCATACCCCTAAAGGCATAAACCCCAACACATAACTTGACACCGTAGTATGAAAACCTAACTCCCAAGTCAACACCATAGTATGAAAAAACCCTAATCTCAAGCAACTCGACCATAGTCTAGCTATGTTAAGATAACTCTAACTCTATGCTCAACCACAACTCATAGCTGACATGATCACGCCTACTAAAAAGATATATTGTTGTCTTTTTGGCACAAAAGTAATGTCATGGCACTATTTTGGGGAATGTCGAGGCACTGTGAACTGACAATGCATTAACTCCATTTGGCAGTGGATTCAAAAACTGGGTAAAACACATTGCATATTGTTTATTCATCTCATTACACTTTGGGTTTTCTTTGTAGCGCCACCATGATTGGTTGAATCTAGAACTTTGGAAGCCATAATCAATGGTGTTGTATCTGCATCTTGACTATGTGAAGAAGCTCGGGCTTCTTGGGTTGTATGGGAAACCATGAGTTTGAGCTCTATTTTCTATAACATATGGCACATTATTTGGATTTTTTTGTTTGAAGATGTTGGAGTTTGGGGTTTTGTTTGCTCAAACTCTGGCTCTGTAAATAGTAAGTTAACACTTGTGGCTTTTATTGCATAGCAACACATGAGAAATAGTCTAAATGGCTCAACCTCTTGAGGTTTTAATGTCATGATATATGGCGGTGGATGTATGCTTTGAATTTGGCCTTGTAGTTTGATAGGTTTTGAATCAACCACCGTAATATTGGAGTAAGTCTGAGCTGTGGTTGAAAGATGTGGAGTTACCCATGCAATTCCATCTCGAAACTTGGCATATTTTAGCCACAGCTTCATATGCATTCCTATTTTATGGTGAACTATGAATGAAGCTCACAATGGCCATGACGTTCTCTGTTGGAATATACAGAGATCAGGCTCCATTTCTTCTGTTAGCCTCTACCTATGACACTTGGCATCCCTTCTATATTTCAAACTTGGCCTTCTTTTCATTTCTCTTCTAGATAACTTATCCTCACATCCTCTGCAACTTCTACATGAAATAAATGCATTCTTTTGTAGCAAGTTGTAATCTTTTGCACATCTTTAAAGAACTTGGGTTCTTGTAACTTTTTTTTTATGAAATCTTATAAGACTTGTATATTTCAGCAACAAACTAGGGTTTCTCTTGTTTACTTCTTGTGTCAACTCCATCATTGTAGCATGAACTATTATTGTACCTTAAGCTTTGCTTGAGATTT
Organism: Thuja plicata; assembly: GCA_018584345.1. Lineage (NCBI taxonomy): Eukaryota > Viridiplantae > Streptophyta > Pinopsida > Cupressales > Cupressaceae > Thuja > Thuja plicata. Next base: position 1,663,383 of record MU225172.1, on the reverse strand, counting down.
CTTTATCTGCTGTCATTTTCTTCATTACTACTCACTATTTTTTTTATGAATAGCAACAAAATAGGAACACCCACAAGGCTGTTATGGTAAACCTAGAAGTGAACTCGAACATGTGCAAGCTTGTCAGTGTTTTTGTTTGCAAGATGAACTCGACCTTCCTCCATGGCTATCTTGTTGTACATAACTAAACTCCACTTAATGTTTTCAAACATGATAATACTGTCATAAGCAAAAAAACATGTCTCTCCCTGTCAAGGTCGAAGTTTATCTTTGAATTGTCTGAGAAAAACATAATGTTTTCTTTTTTTAAGCATGTTTTTAATGTCACAAAAACAACATTCCATATTGGTAAAACCATGAGCATCTTTTATCAAAATGAAAATGTTACATGTTTAAACACTCTGAGAGTGTGATCCCTCTTAGTGTAAAAAAAACATTGTTAGTTCATTGCATACAAGATACCACCCATGGGGTTTGAGCACAGGCTCTTGACTCCCACGGGAAATACTTATAGTAGGAACCTTATTAAACATGCATATCCCACAAGAATGACTGTATTCTCTGTATGCATGATAAATATTACATTCCAATATACCAGAAAAAGATGTATTTTGCTAAATTCATCTACATAAAATCATCACTTGAAACTTGCATTAAGGGCATGTATATTATACTCTTTTGAAGTCATGAATCACCATAGCATCATTTGAGTCCTTTAGCTGATTAATAGACCATATTTTTCTTGCTCACAATGTAGTTGTTTTCTATGAATGTTCAGTCCATGAAAGCACATGAACATACTGTTATTGTGATTCTCGCTCATTGTTCTTTTACTTGCAGCTCACATGCAATTTGTCAATTATGTTATATATCCCCATTTTTTGCAAATCTTATGTAACAAAATTACTTTCATTCTTCCTTGCATGATGACAGTGAACATTTTCTCTTCCATTTCTGCATATTCCTTAAAAACCCTTCATTGCTCATGTGTCTCCTATAGCATTATTGACTCTTTCTATGCATCTACATCTTCTCCTCTACATTTCTCTTGTGATCTATACTTAGTTACTTCTTCATCTATTGCACACATATCACCAATCAATCTGTTAGGTCAGCAAACAAAATGAACCAATTAATGTTTGTGGGTGAGTGTTATCTGAGATGGCACTCATTCATGAATGTTGGTTGGTTTGTTTGTGTTTGTTAAACTAACATGTTGACCTAATTCTGAAAAAGGTTTCTCATATAAAATTACTAAGTGCCTTCAATTCAGATATCTAGTTACACAAAATAAAAATAAAATATATGAGAATGATCATTAATAGTAAAAGGTTTCATGTTTAGAACAAGTCCCTTTAATACTATCTTTCACTTAGTGCGGATGCACATTTCTTTGTTACATTGAATTTGTCAAATGGATATGCAGCATTAGAAGAATTGATTATATGTTGTTTGTGTCTTGTGCATTACTTAGATCCAGCTAGATCTAACACCATTTTCTCTCTCATGATGCAGGTAAAACCCTAAAGACTTGATGAAGATGAAGACCTAGACTTCGAGACCTAGGACCTGACAAACAACTAGCTGACAACCAACACACAACAAGGCAATGCATGGGACCCTTACTCCATACTTCTATCATGCTTTCTATTCTACAAATGTACTCTTGTGATTGACATAAAATGTGAAATATGAAAAGACACTTGTATATTACATTTAGTTTGAATGTACAATATAATTGATCAGTTATAAATTTGAAATTCTAAAATGTGATCAATACTTAGAGTACAATGATAATATTTTACAATGAATGCAATAATGAAATGTTAATCAACAGTACCTGAAGGATAATTTTAATTGGACCCCTAAAAATGTAATCTTTTCCTATTTGCAATTTTTATTCTTTATGATGTTATTTTGGGTAAGAATCATCTTTGGTGATGCACTTACCATTTCTATTTGATCACTTATGGTCTTGCAATAGCTTTCCAAGCATGATATTAGTGTATGATATATTTTTTATCAAGGTAGCTTCTACTAGTTAATTTGGATTTTTTAATACTAACCCTCTTTTTATGATTTGTGTCTATTATCTTTGATTTTTTCCTTTTGTTTTTCTTTTTTTTTGTTTCCTTATGCATGTAGATGTTCAAGTTGGGACCCTTTGTTTGGGGGCTTGCATCCTTAAACTTAACACTGTCTTACCTTTTTTAAATTCACTTATGATCATCTGTCTCTTGTGATAATGGGCTTATCTCATAATCCCACTAAATTGGGGACTAAATATATAGTCCTAAATTTGAGGAACCTAACTTGTTCTCAATTTTAGGATCATTTTGTTCCTACTTTAGTGTATTTTCTAGAGTAGGATCTCATATGGAAATAAAAGGGTACCTAAATTCAAATATACGTCCTCCACCTCCTTCAATATTCCTTAAACTTGAGGTTGGCCCTTTCTTCTAGGCATGTTTTCTTATTTTCCTTCCAATCCCCTAATTCATTCCCTCACCTAAGACTTATTCAATTTTTTTGGCCTTTTTGACCTTCTCCGACCTCGAAATGAGTTGTCCTTTCTTTTCCCACATTTAACTAATCTCCCTCGCACCCAGACCAAATCTAGGCTTGTTCTTCTAGGGACATACCACCATTGTTTACCTATCCCTAGGACAAATCACCATTGGCAATGTGTCCCCTATGATTTGCTCCAAATTTGGTCCGAAACCTATCTAGAGATTTGGGAGGGAAAAAAGGCACCCTTGGTCAGCCTACTCAGGTTTAACTACCTAAAATTATGTGAGATATGTAAACCCCCTCTCTATCCTCATTTTATTATTCATTATCTATTTAAAGCATCCTCTTGGTTGTCGTTGCACCAAAAGATTGACCTATTAATGCCCAATACAACCACTTCACTTATACAAGAATGGGAATTGGTTAAGCCATGTCAAAAACCACTGCTACAATGTAAAGAATAAGGAGAAAAGGGGCTCACACCTTGTAATAATCCCCCCAGTGTAAGTGTGGGTTTTGAACCTATGACCTTGGCTCTGATACCAATTGTAGAAAATATGGTAGTGAACAACTGAGAGGGGGAGTTTGAATCAGTTGTTCCAAAACTTCAAAACCTATCTAACCTTTAAATCCTTAAAACCTTATTTTCTATCAAGGTAAACTAAAAATGTATGAAAAAATTAGAAATAGATCCACAACACTTGACACACAAATTTTTATTGTGGAAACCCTATTAAGGGAAAACCACGATGGGGATGATTATCCAAAATAAGAAAATACCTTGTTAAAAGTATAAACTTATTATAATAATGGTGAATACACTTTCATTCAGGGACACACACTACCTAGAGCTCACTTCTCAAATGAAATGGACTACAACTCAAAGAAAGGAAGGCTCACTACCTACATTAATCAGACTACAGCTTACAATATTGTGAATTGAGAAATGACATAGATACTCCTATACCTAGGTAAGTTCCAATCAAGTACAATGCAAACCTCTATTCAATGCTATCTATTCCACTTTTTGTTGAACAACTTGATCACCAATTGATCTGCAACTTGCTTCACAAGAAATCTCACATTTATATACCTATGCATCAACCCTAGATTAGATTTATATCATAAACCTTGACAAATAAACAAGGTTGGCACCACTCCAATTTCAAACTAAAATTCACGCACCAAAAAACATAATTAAAATCTATCACCAAAACATAGCCATGGTCCATATCAACCGCCTTGAGTTCATAACTCATTCTAAAATCACGCCTCAAACTTGTGCAAAATTATTTATTGATCAAGTCAACCAAAAATATAAGAAATAATAAAAATATCACCACTAACCAAAAAATCCTCCAATCTGATCATTTCAATCCATGTGGACCACAAACACATCAGGAAAGTAATCCAAGAACATCCTTTAAAGGCATTATTAGTAACACACAAATATTCAAATCCTTTACATCCTTTCAATTTTTCAGCATTGTTCTTGTCACACCTGAAGATCATTATCACGTTCAACCATAACAACAAAGGAATGCCCCGTGGACCTCTAGATCACAAACCCTTTCAATTGTGCATACATCTCCATGTCTCAAAACTTATCCTATGTGCATTACTAAAAATATCAACTCGAGCATGCTAACGAGACCGATCTCAACTACCCTATCAATATTGTCTGCCACATTGTCTGACAATCACCATCTATGAACTTGTAACTCACCTAATATTCATGTTAACCCATGAAAATTTATATGCACTAGTTAGAAAACCTCAACATTGTCCCATGCAGTGCACAACACATAATCTATATAAATCATACTTTCATTAATTTTGACACTCATACTCTCCACTATCTTCCTTAACCTCTTGTTGTAGCACCTATATTCTTTTCTTTTCGTAGAGTAGCCAAGGAATGTACCTTCATCACTCCTTTCCTCAAACTTTCCTATTGTATAGTCTTTAAATGGAAGCACTTCCATTTTGGCAGGTTTAGCACCTTCATTTAGTGTGCTCGCATATTAGATTTGTATTTAGGATACATTTGTGTTCAATTCTACATGATTATGTGAAATTAGGGTTAGGATCTTATGGATTCTCCTTGGTTTTCCTCTCCATGACTCTATTTTCTAGGTAGGACCTATTTGTGGGCCTCCTATGCCTCATTATACTTTTTCTAGGCCTCTAGACCTTGTTCCTTGCATTTTTGAATGTTTCATCACCTTTCTAGGTCCTCAGTTGACCTGGGAATCTCATAGAAACCACTAGGTGACCTGCTTGGAACCTCATGTCAGAGTCAAAATTGACCCTGGCTTAGGTCAGGGTTAAGGTCAACCTTTACCTAGGTCAGGGGTGAATTCAACCTTGACCTAGGTCAAGGGTGAGGTCAATATAGACCTAGGTCAAGGGTGAGGTCAATATAGACCTCTGTCAGGTGTTGGTCCCCACTTTTAATTCCAGAGCTTATCGTGGTTCTAAACTTAAAATAGGTCCTCAGGTTCAGATGCGGAAGTGTTTTCTCTGATATATCATTTAATTCATTCCCTCCTTGGTTGGTAATTGTGATTGGACCATAATTAAAGGTGAAATTTGAATTTGGGTCCCTCGCACTGCCCTAGGAGACCTATATTGAGATCTCTATATAAACACTCTCTTTTGCCTTCATTTGATCATGAAACAAAATTGGGAGATGACATGATGCAATTATGGTGTAGATAAGCAAGAGGATGATATAGAAGGAAAAATTTGTGAGGACATGTTGAGACATTCAAGCATTTTTGTGGACAAGCTATTGTAGATCTTCATTGAAGCAAGAAGGTGCTCTTTTCTATTAGATCTACCATTCTCCACATTCAAGAATTCAAAGGATATTATCACGGGGTAGCCATTGTGGATTGTGAGTTGGTAAGAGTACTTCAACCTTGGGGGCTTGGTATTCTTTCTTTATCATATTCAAATCCATGCATTGCTTTCTCATTTCTATGTTATGTTAGGATTATTAATCTAGAGGATTAGATCTTGATATTACATATTTAAAGACTCTTTCCAAAGTGCAAACACACACACATGCATTCTATATTCATCTATTCATGGAGGTGGAGATCACAAAAATGGAGGTTTGACTAAGGCAAAACCCTATATAGCCACCCCAAAACCCTCTTTTTCAGATATTTGCAGGTGCTATTTTTGGGAGTTACAGGTATAGGACAGTGGATCTGAGACCAGATTTTGATACCCTTTTCAGTGAACTATCGAGATCTGAAAATAGATTTTCTATCAAGGTAGCATAGGTCAAGGTCAAGATTATTGGGTCAGGGTGACATTTTTGGGTCAAGGTCAACCTTTATCTTAAGACGGTGTCAGATCAGAAAAAGATTTTTGGGTTTTGTTCGTATATGCGTTTCTATTCTGGATCATACTTCAGATTTTCTAGAAATGGAGTACAAAACTCAAAAAATAGTATTCTTCAGATCTTCTATGATATGAGGTAGGTATTTCACTCTATAGTTCTTTACAAGTATTCTCAATTCCTTATCATAATAATTAAGTGTATAAGACTAAAATTGGACTTAGGGTCTCTTTTCATATGTAATTCCTATTATCTATAAGACCTCATATTGGATCCCAAATTTAGATCTTACATTTTGGTGAACCTCCGACAAACAAATTTTTATTTTTCCTTGGTGTTAGATTTACAGTTTATATTAGATCTTGCATGAATATAAAAGTGGATTTCTTTTATACTTATATTTCAAAAATAAATAAATAAATTAAAATTTCTTTAAGAAAACACAAAAATATTTACATGATTGTTATTTTATTTTTTTCTCAACATGTATGATTTTTGTTTAGAATACTTTGATGAGGATTTTATTGTCCAAAAGGATAGATCCCTTAATGAGGTACATGGAAGTGAGTGTGCAAATGGTTCGAATACGATCTCCATGGATCCCATTGCCACTTCATCGTCCTCCACAACCTCTCCAATTGACTTTTACCATAGAGTGTATGCATGGTTACCTTTATACCCTTCTATTTGCAACATTGAGATACCTAGAATGGTATTTCCTAAACCTTTGATGATGGTAAAAGGATGTCCTTGAATAACTGTTAAGGGTAAACCTAGAGATCCTTTAGATTTCTTTGATAACACGGATTCCGTTTCTCATGCTTATCGCACATGAAATAATCCTCAACCTACTATCCCAACTACTTTACCTCCTCAACATGTGCTTCCTCCGACACCTAGTTTACCTTTTTCCTATAAGTAATATGATTTAGTTGAGCAGTTACGTGCTACTCCAGCTAAGATCTCTTTATGGGAATTACTTCAAACTTCTCCTACATATCATGAGGCATTGCAAAAAGCTTTATCCTCTCTTCCTTCTCTGCCTCCTAACCAAGAGAACATTAATTTATTTTTGGAGTGCATGCATACTATGCCTTCTGTACCTCCTATTATGTTTTCTGATAATTATTTACCTTCTGTTGAGGTGTAGAATCAATATGATGCTCTTGTGGTTGGTGTCTCTATTAATCATAGTATCATTCTTAGAACACTAATTGACAATGGATCTAGGCTTAATATTTGTAGCATGGATATGCTTAGGGAAATTAAATCCGCTCTTACAACCAGTCAAACAGATAATTTTCCTATTCATGGATTTGATAACATTGTAAAGAAAACTTTGGGTATTATTACACTACCTATCAAATTTGGTCATGTTCTCCTCTACACTCCTATCCATGTTATGCCAAGAGAACTCAATTACAACCTTTTATTAGGAAGACCTTGGTTACATACTATGCATGCGGTTCCTTCTACCCTTCATTGTAAGGTCAGGTTCATTTATAAAAATCTAATGTACACATTACCTGCGGATGATGTGCCAAATCCTTGCCTGAATGCGGTATATGCTAAGGTTCATGAGCCTATACAACCCAGCAAAAAACCTGAGCAACCGCCTGAAGTTAAACAAGCTGAGATTCCATCTTCTTCTTTGATGGAAGATGATTGGGGAACATTGGATTTCAATCCTTCTTTCATAGGGGAATACAAAGTCTTAGATTTAGAATTTATGAAAGAACAAAGTGAATTTGAAAATAAGTGTTTATTCCTTCTCCGCTATCTGAGGAATTAAAAAGCAACTTTGTTGCTCCTTCAGGTAATGAAATGATTGAGACAATAAAACCAGATTTCTATGACAATATGACATATGTCGCTCCTTTAACTCAATCTGATATGGCTGATAGATATGGTTTTGGTTATCATTTACTCAAGAAATTAGGATTTAATGGAAAAGGTTGTGGTAAATATGAGCAAGGCATACAAGTACCCTTGGATAATGAAGGTTGTGATTATACTTATGGGTTAGGATTCAATCCTTATAGGCAACCATCCGCCTTTCCTCTTAATGTTAATCATATTTGCGGTGGACATTTGAAATTGGTTAATTTGCTTCTCCTTGAAATGGATCAAAAACCTAGTTTAGATATCTTCCCTGAGGATGAAGCCCTCACTGATTTTTTAGGGGCTTACCAAGCTCTACCTAGGTTTCATCATAAAAGAAGAAAACTCTATTGTCTGAAAAATGAGGCATATTTTGGAGAAGATGATGAACATGATATTTCTCCTTTGCCAATAGATCCTCCCATACAAAGTAACTTATTAATAACTGAGACTATTGAAGTTCAAGTAGATGCGAGTGATTCTAAAACAATAATCAAAATTGGAAAATGTTTGAGTCAAGATGAATATGATCAATTGGTGTCCCTCTTTCTTGAATATAAAGATATTTTTGCTTGGACATATTCAGATATGTCAGGTATAGATCCTAAGATTGTTATTCACAATATTGTTCTTAAACCTAATGCTAAACCTGTAAAATAGAAGTCCGCAAGATGAATCCGGGCATTGCTTTACTAGTAAAAGCTGAAATTGAAAAACTATTAGGTGTTGGCTTCATCTGTTATATTGATTATTCTGAATGGATTTCTAATATTTTGGTTGTTTATAAGGGGGGAATAAGATCAAAATGTGCACCGATTTTTTATATTTAAATTAAGCATCCTTAAAAGATGACTTCTTTCTACCTAATATTGACATGATTGTGGATTCAACAGCAGGTCATGCTTTATTATCTTTTATGGATGGTTTTTTGGGTTATAGTCAAATATTTATTCCTATTGAGGATCAACTTAAAACCGCATTTATAACACCCTAGGCGACATTTTGTTGGGTCATGATGCCTTTTGGATTAAGAAATGTGGGAGTAACTTATCAACGTGCCATGACTTTGAATTTTCATGATTACATTCATAAAATTTTGGAAGATTATGTGGTTTATATCTTGGCAAAATCTATACAAAGAGAAGATCATGTGTTCATTTTAAGGAAAATATTTGAAAGAATTAGGAGTTATAATATGAGATTGAATCCTAAGAAATGTGCTTTTGGAGTGGATTCTAGAAAATTATTAGGGTTTATAATCTCTAAGTGAGGTATAGAGTTTGATACTGAAAATATTGATGCTATTGTTAACATGCCTCCTCCTAAGAACATTTCTCAATTACGCAGTTTACAAGGTAAAATACAATCTATTTGTCACTTTTTTCTAACCTAGCCGATAGGACTATTTCTTTTACTTCTTTACTCAAAAAAGACAGCATTTTTTCTTGGAACCAAGAATATAAGCAATCCTTTGAGAAATTTAAGGAATATCTTACTAATCCTCCTATCTTACAAGCTACTAAATTTAATAAACCCTTTTTATCTATATACTTCTGCTAGTTCCAATGATGTAAGTGCATTGTTGGCTCAACATGACAATGAAGGAAAGGAAAGACCAGTATAATATATTAGTCGGCCCTTTCTGGACTACGAAACATGATATACTCAATTAGAAAGACAATGTCTGGATTTAGTTTATGCTTGTTAGAAACTTTGGCATTACTTGTTGAATGTTGAGGTCAATGTGATTGTTAAATTTGATCCTCTAAAACATCTTTTCTAAAAATTGATCTCTCTAGCCATTTGGCAAAGTGGGTTATGTTACTTATAGAATTTGATCTCAATTTTATCCTTCAAAAGTCAATCAAAGAACAAGATTTAATTGATTATTTAGCTGAAGCTCCTTGTCCTCATTCTAATAAAAGTGTTACTTCTATAGAATTCCCAGATGAGAATATATTGTCAATTAAACATGAAGATGTTTGGGAATTATATTTTTATGGTTCTAGATGTAAGACAGGTTCTGAGGTGGGCATTATCTTGATCCCTCCTACAAAGAAACCAATCCCTATGTCATATAAACTAACATTTCCTTGTACTAACAACATCATGGAGTATGAAGCTCTTATAGCTGGCTTACGAGCAGCTTCATCCCTTCATATTAAAAATTTGGAAATTTATGGGGATTTGCAATTAATTGTTGAACAAATCAAAGGAGGTTATCAGACTAAGAATGCTAAAATGATGCAATACCAAGATTTGGCTCTAGATATTCTTTCACAATTCTCTACTTATATGATTCAGACTTTACCTAGGAAAGATAATCGACATACAGATGCCATGGCAAGCACAGCTTCTTTGGTTTGTCTCAAGAATAATGACGAAGACTTTTAATTTACTATGCATACTCTTAAAAATCTTGCAATTTCTAAAAAGGTTACTACTGATTGTTTTAACTTGCATCTTGGTGAATGGTATTCACATGTCTTTCATTTTTTGAAAGATAATACTTTTTCGCAATCAGAAACAAGGAACACGCGTAATCGTATTAGAAAGCTTGTTGTCTATTATATCATTTTGGGAGATACGCTTTACAAATGATCTTAAAATGGTCTGCTATTAAGATGTCTTAACAAAACTGAAGTACCCGTAGCTTTAGCAGAAGCTCATTCTAGTTCTTGTGGAGGGAACTTTGGTGGCAAATCTTTAGTTAATAAACTTCTTAGAATGGGATACTATTGGCAAAAAAAGAAGCAAGATTCCTTTACATTTGTTAAAAAGTGTCCTCAATGTAAACAACATGGTAATTTAATTTACTCTCCTGCTCGCAAGCTTCGTAATCAAGTCGCTCTGTGGCCTTTTAGCTTTTGGGGTTTTGACCTTACTAGAAAATTCTCACCAGCTTCTTCTCAATGACATATGTATATCCTCATGGATAAAAATTACTTTATGAAGTGGGTAGAGGCCATTCCCCTATGTTCTACTACTACAGATGTTATTTTTTATTTTATCCTTAATCATATTATAGCACAATTTGGTATTCCTTCAATGATAGTTTTGGATAATGGCACTTATTTCAAAAATAAAGAAGTCACAAAATTCATAAAGAAATATCGCATTCAAAGTAGATTTTCTACTCCCTATTACCCTCAATCTAATGGTCAAGCTGAGGCATCGAATAAATTTATTGAAAAAATATTAAAGAAAATAGTTAACAAGCATGCGAAAGATTGGCATATATAGCTTACTTGTGCTTTGTGGGCCTACAGGACTAGCATTCATATGGCCAGTGGTACTTCTCCTTATAATATTTTTTATGTCACTGATTCTATTGTACCTTTGGAATTAGAAATAACATCTTTGTGTGTTTCATTTCATGGGATTATTGACAAAGATACTTTCCGGGAACAATGATTACAATAATTAGAAATGTTAGATGAACACCGGATAAACACTTTGGAAAATATTAAGGCCTATCATAAATCACTATAGAAACAATATAATCACAAGGTGATTGCACGGTCATTCTTGGTAGGTGATTAAGTCTTATATGAGAATCAAAGGAATGTGAATGCTCTACCTGGCGAGAAAGGGAAGTTTAGCCCAAATTGGCTTGGACCTTTTGTGGTTATTGAGGACTTTACTTCGGGTGCATATAAAATTGATGATATGAATGGTGTCCCTCTTAAGGAACCTATTAATATTATGCATCTCAAATGTTATTAGCCTTAACTAAATCTTTCTTTCTTGATGTATGTGTATGTTCCTTATAGAATAATCATTTTATAAGTTATATAAATTTGAATGCATTCATACTCTTTTTCTTTTCTTTCTGTTAAAGGTTTTTTTTGCATTGATGAAAATCCAAGTAATCAACCATAAAGCTAATTGTTCAAACAAAGTCTTTTTCATAAATAAAATTCTTCTAAGTTTGGTATGTATAGGGCACATGTTCCATATCTATAAAACTTTTTCTCTATGCTCTGAGGGTCCGTGGATCCTAGCCCTCTCTAATATATGGTGTGAGGCTAAGGATCTTGGAATGGTAGTCTGTTTGTGGCTCCTTGATATACTCATCTCATGGTTATGCTCCTGGGCTCTTTGTAGATTGGCCATCAACTTGTCCTCTCTTTCTTTACATAGCCTCAATTCTTGTTATACACATAGGAAGATATATGCATGTCTTCTAGGACCCCTTTGTCCTATAAGGGACTCTCGCTCTTTAGCTAGTAGCCGGTATGATATGCATGTATCCTTCAAAACCTCAGATACAAAACTCCTCCACTCTGCTACTCTCAGTGCAAAAATTCAAGAACTTTCTTTCCAAACTTTTTCTAGAAACATATTCATTCAAAAAATTCTAACTAAATATGTCATACCTAGATCTCCCTCATGTGTATCACCGAAGAATCTAGATTATAGGGGCATGGAGTGGCTACTCTCTCCTCTCTCACTATGTCTAGGTCTAGGTGATGGTGTTTCTTTCTACACTTCGGGAGGTCGTCGTGATCTCAAGGGTGAAATATAGACTGCATGATGACCAGTACCTGTATTGTTGCCAGGGGGCATCTCCTCTACTTTCTCCTCCACTCTTTCCTATTCTCTCTCCTCCTCCATGGGATCCCCCTTGGGAATGGGCTCCTCCCCATGATCCTCCTCCTCCTCCTCTGATACGTCACCACCCTGGTGCATCCTCTCTAAAATACCTGGATAACCTATAGGGTAGTCATCAGGGAAGATAGGATGGGTCCCTTATAAACTCAAATATCTGATATAATCTCTACTAGCACCTTCATAGGATGTATCAAGGGCTACCTCTGTATCCTTGGTCTCATCTGTCTCACTATCTACAATGTTTTCTACTATAGATTGACGTATGGTGTTGAGCCTCTGATAGTACCTCATCGGGTATGTATATCAAGGAACTGTGTGGGGGTCCCCCTGTATCAAACCAAACTGTCTCATCACCCTATCATAGTGATATGGCATCATGACATGATTGGTGGGACCCTATAGTAGCTTGCACCGCTATGAGTATCTCAACTAATGTTGAGTATCTGGCCACTCTATCATCTGATAGTAGGGTCTCCATATCACATCTATACCTGGTACACAGTCAAGGAATACTCTCCAAAAGAGGATATCCCCATAATCCCAGACATCTGCTAGTGGATATGGAAAGGCTCTTGGTGTGCTCACATCTATCATCACTAGAACACCCTGTGGTCATGTACATGTGTAGTTCTCAAACACCCAAACCTGTAACAAGGTGCATACTGTAAGACTCTCCCACTAATATCTCACTAGCTGACTCAACTCATGGTAAAGATTGGCTAACATGCTGCGCCCCCATGAGAAAAAAACTCTATCCCCCTCCATCCTGTGCACGAGGTCGATAAATGGTACTAATAAAATTTTACCCTTCATGTTGGGTATAAAAACCAACAAGACTATACATAGCATTACTTTCCATACCAAAGGTGTCAGACCTGCTATTATGGATGATAAGGTGATCTGATCTGACTAGGTCCTCATCTGTGGTACCTATCCCAAACAATACTCTCCATCTACCAACACCTCAGGTGGACCCTGCAGTCCTCTCGGTCTGACAGGCTCACCTCAGACCAGAAGCCATAGAATCCTGTACACATCCTCCAGCGTGATCGTGATCTCCCCTGATGGAAGATGGAAGGAACAAGTATCCTCATCCCACCTCTCTACCATAATGAAATTGATGGACCGATGGAACTTCATTTTGCTACCTAGTATAATCCCACATCTCTCAAAAGTTATATCTCATCTGGCTGTAACTCGGACATGCTCTCTTTGATAGTCAATAGCAACCCTCCGAAGGGGTGCTCTCAAAGACAGATAGGATCCTGTAAGCACAGAAAAGTATCATATCACTACTCTATAATAAATAAATAAAATGTACCAACTTGACCTGGTCACGCTCGACCTTTTTGGGTCAGGGTTGACCATTTTTGGTCAAGGTTGACCTTTTTGGGTTAGGGTCAACCTTTGTGGGTCAAGGTCGACATTCACCCCACAAAGGATAGAACCTTCCTAGTTAGGGTTGACCTTAGAAGGTCAAGATCGACATAACTAGGTCATGGTCGACATTTCTGGGTCAGGTTTGACCTTCCCTATCAAAACATGAATTTTTCAATCTTAAATATCAAAATAGGAAACCTACCTCAGGCAGTGGTTGTCCGTTGGCCAGGTGCTCTCTCAGGACCTCCATACAGCTCGCTCAAAATTATTCTCTCTTCGGCATCTTGTCTCCTTTTCCAACTTCTGCAAATGGTAAGAATGATGAGGTAAGTGTCTCTTTCTCTTATTTATAGCTTCAAATTAGGGTTTTTCTTAGGGCTTCATTTGAATTTATTTAGGTCAAATTCAAATTTCTATTTACATGCATTTAGACAGACATTCACTCTCTTAATCATAACTTGAGTTTGGTAGCTCCGTTTTCAATGTTGTTAGAGGCGTTGGAATATTGATTTAGATACATAACCTCTTGAGTCAGTTTAGGAAGGTTTAGGACCCTTATAACTAGTTTAGGAAATGATTTTTCAATAAACTACATATTCAGTGTATAAAATTTACCTTATCACCTTTTTTCACCTTTCAAAAATTAGTAAGCCTAAGAAAAACCCATGGAATTTGGTCTAAAAACTTGGAATATTTCAGCCACAGGTTCAGACTCATTCCCAATTTATGGTGAACTATGAATGAAGCTTTTAGTGGCTGCGAATTTCTCTGTTGGAACATACAGAGCTCGGGCTCCATTTCTGCTACTGGCCTCTACCGCAACACTTGGCATCCCTTTTGTATTTCAAACTTGGCCTTCTTGTCATTTCTCTTCCAAATAACTTATACTCACATCCTCTACAACTTATACATGAAATAAATGCATTCTATTGTAGCAAGTTGCAATCTTTTGCATATCTTTAAAGAACTTGGGTTCTTATAACTTCATTTTTATGAGCTCTTATAAGACTTGCATATTTCAGCAACAAACTAGGGTTTCTCTTATTTACTTCTTGTGTCGACTCCATCATTGTAGCATGAACTATTACTGTACCTTAAGATTTTCTTGAGTTTTCTTTGTTTGTTGTCATTTTCTTCATTACTACTCACTATTTTTTTTTATGAATAGCAACAAAATAGGAACACCCACATGGTTGTTATGGTAAACTTGGAAGTGAACTTGAACATGTGCAAGCTTGTCAGTGTTTTTGTTTGCAAGATGAACTCAGGCTTCCTCCATGGCTATCTTGTTGTACATAACTAGACTCCACATAATGTTTTCAAACATGATAATACTATCATAAGCAAAAAACATGTCTCTCTTTGTTAAGGCCGAAGTTTATCTTCATTGTCTGAGAAACACATAAAGATTTTTCTTTTTTCTTTTTTTTAGCATGTTTTTAATGTCACAAAAACAACATTTTGTACTGGTAAAACAACGAGCATCTTTTATCAAAATGAAAATATTACATGTTTAAACACTCTGAGAGTGTGATCCCTCATAGTGTAAAAAACACACTGTTATTTAATTGCATACAAGATACCACCCATGGGGTTCAAGCACGGTCTCTTGACTCACATGGGAAATACTTATAGTAGGAACATTATTAAACATGCATATCCCACAAGAGTGACTGTATTCTTTGTATGCATGATAAACATTACATTCCCATATACCAGAAAAATATGTATTTTGCTAAATTCATCTGCGTAAAATCATCACTTGAAACTTGCATTAAGGGCATGTATACTGTACTCTTTTGAAGTCATGAATCACCATAGCATCATTTGAGTCCTTTAGCTGATGAATAGACAATGTTTTTATTTCTCACAATGTAGTTGTTTTCTGTGAATGTTCACTCCACGAAAGCACATGAACATACTCTTATTGTGATTCTCGCTCACTATTCTTTTACTTGCAGCTCACATGCAATTTGTCAATTCTATTATATATCCCCATTTTTTACAAATCTTATGTAACAAAATTACTTTCATTATTCCTTGCATGATGACAGTGAACACCTTCTCTTCCATTTATGCATATTCCTTAAAAACCCTTCATTGTTCATGTGTCTCCTACAACATTATTGACTCTTTTTATGAATCCGCATCTTCTCCTCTGCATTTCTCTTGTGATCTATACTTAGTTACTTGTTCATATATTCCACACATATCACCAATCAATATGTTAGGTCAGAAAACAAAATGAACCAATTAATGTTTGTGGGTGAGTGTTATTTGAGATGGCACTCATTCATGAATGTTGGTTGGTTTGATTATTTTTGTTAAACTAACATGTTAACCTAATTCTGAAAAAGGTTTCTTAGATAGAATTATTAAGTGCCTTCAAATCAGATATCTGGTAACACAGAATAAAAAAAACATACATCAGAATGATCATTAATAGTAAAAGGTTTCATGTTTAGAACAAGTCCCTTTAATGCTATCTTTCACTTAGTGTGGATGCACATTTCTTTGTTACATTGAATTTGTCGGATGGATATGCAGAATTAGAAGAATTGATTGTATGTTGTTTTTGTCTCATACATTGCTTAGGTCTAGCTAGATCTAACACTATTTTCTCTCTCATGATTCAGGTAAAACCCTAAAGACTTGATGAAGATGAAGACCTGGACTTGGAGACCTAGGACCTGACAAACAACCAACTGACAACCAACACACAACAATGCAATGCATGGGACCCTTACTCTATACTTCTATCATGCTTTCTATTATGCAAATGTACTCTTGTGATTGACATAAAATTTCAAATATGAAAAGACACTTGTATATTACATTTAGTTTGAATGCACAATGTAATTGATCAGTTATAAATTTGAAATTCTGAAATGTGATCAATACTTAGAGTAAAATGATAATATTTGAAATTGAATGCAATAATGAAATGTTAATCAACAGTGCCTGAAGGATAATGTTAATTGGACCCCTAAAAATGCAATCTTTTCCTATTTCTATTTTTCTTCTGTATGATGTTATTTTGGGTAACAATATTCTTTGGTGATGCACTTACCATTTCTATTTGATCACTTATGGTCTTGCAATAGCTTTCCAAGCATGATATTAGTGTATGATATATTTTTTATCAAGGTATCTTCTACTAGTTAATTTGGATTTTTTAATACTAACCCTCTTTTTATGAGTTGTGTCTATTATCTTTGATTATTTCCTTTTGTTTTTCTTTGTTTTTGTGTCCTTATGCATAGATGTTCAAGTTGGGACCCTTTTTTGGGGGCTTGCATCCTTAAACTTAACATTGTCTTACCTTTTTGAAATTCACTTATGATCATCTCTCTCTCTCTCTCTCTCTCTCTCTCTCTCTCTCTCTCTCTCTCTCTCTCTCTCTCTCTCTCTCTCTCTCNTCATCTCTCTCTCTCTCTCTCTCTCTCTCTCTCTCTCTCTCTCTCTCTCTCTCGCTCTCTCTCTCTCTCTCTCTCATGAGCATGAGCATGAGCATGAGAATGAGAATGAGAATGGGCTTATCTCATAATCCCACTAAGCTGGGGACTAAATATATAGTCCTAAATTTGAATAACCTAACTTGCTCTCAATTTTAGGATCATTTTGTTCCTACTTTAGTGTATTTTCTAGAGTAGGATCACATATGGAAATAAAAGGGTACCTAAATTCAAATATAGGTCCTCCACCTCCTTCAATATTCCTTAAACTTGAGGTTGGCCCTTGCTTCTAGGAATGTTTTCTTTTTTTCCTTCCAATCCCATAATTCATTCCCTCACCTAGGACCAATTCATTTTTTTTGGCCTTTTTGACCTTCTCCGACCCCGAAATGTGTTGTCCTTTCTTTTCCCACATTTACCTAATCTCCCTTGCACCTAGATCAAATCTGGGCCTGTTCTTCTAGGGACATACCACCATTGCTGACCTATCCCTGGGATAAATCACCATTGGAAATGTGTCCCCTATGATTTGCTCCAAATTTGGCCCGAAACCTATGCAGAGATTTGGGAGGGAAAAAAGGCACCCTTGGTCAGCCTGCTCAAGTTTAACTCCCTAAAATTATGTGAGATATATAAACCCCCTCTCTATCCTCATTTTATTATTCATTATCTATTTAAAGAATCCTCTTGGTTGTCATTACACCAAAAGGTTGACCTATTACTGCCCAATACAACCACTTCACTTATACAAGAATGGGAATTGGTTAAGCCATGTAAAAAACCACTGCTATGATGTAAAGAATAAGGAGAAAATGGGCTCACACCTTGTAATAATCCCCCCAGTGTATGTGTGGGTTTTGAACCTGTGACCTTGGCTCTAATACCAATTGTAGAAAATACGGTAGTGAATGACTGAGAGGGGGAGGTTGAATCAGTTATTCCAAAACTTCAAAACCTTTCTAACCTTTAAAGCCTTAAAACCTTATTTTCAATCAAGTTAAAGTAAACATGCAAAGAAAAATTAGAAATAGATCCACAACACTTGACACACAAATTTTTATTGTGGAAACCCTATTAAGGGAAAAACCACGGTGGGGATGATTATCCACAATAAGAAAATACCTTTTTAGAAGTATAAACTTATTATAATAATGGGGAATACACTTTCATTTAGGCACACACACTACCTAGAGCTCACTTCTCAAATGAAATGGGCTACAACTCAAAGATAAGAAGGCTCACTACCTAGATTAATCAGACTACAATTTAAAATATTTTGAACTAAGAAATGACATAGATACTCCTATACCCGGGTAAGTTCCAATTAAGTACAATGTAAACCTCTATTCAACCCTATCTCTTCCACTTAATGTTGAACAAGTTAATCACCAATTGATATGCCACTTGCTTCACAAGAAATCTCACATGTCTACACCTATGCATCAACCCTAGATCAGATTTATATCATCAACCTTGACAAATAAACAAGGTTGGCACCACTCCAATTTCAAACTAAAATTCATGCACCAAAAGACATAATTCAAATCTATTTTTCAGAACAAAAACATAGCCATGGTCCATATCAACCACCTTTAGTTTATAACTCATCCTCAAATCATGCCTCAAACTTGTGCAAAATTATTTATTGATCAAGTCAACCAAAAATATAAGAAATAATAAAAATATCACCACCGACAAAAAAATCCTCCAATCTGATCATTTCAATCCATGTGGACCACAAACTCATCAGGAAAATAATCAAAGAACATCTTTAGGCATCATTAGTAACACAAAAATATTCAAATCCTTCACATCCATTCGATTTGTCAGCATTGTTCTTATCACACCTGAAGATCATTATCACGTTCAACTATAACAACAAAAGAATGCCCCGCAGACCTCTAGATCACAAACCCTTTGAATTGTGGACACATCGAAATGTCTCAAAACTTAACCAATGTGCATAACAAAAAATACCAACTAAAGCATGCACACCAGACCGATCTAAACTACCCTATCAATATTGTCTGCCACATTGTCTGACAATCACCATCTATGAACTTGTAACTCACCTAAACTTCATGTCAACACCTAAAACTTTATATGGACCAATTAGAAAACCTCAACATTAATTGTCCCATGTAGTGAACAAAACCTAATCTATATAAATCATACTTTCATTAACTTTGACTCTCGTACTCTCAACTATCTTCCTCAACCTCTTGTTGTAGTACCTATATGCTTTTATTTTGGTAGAGTAGCCAAGGAATGTACCTGCATCACTCCTTACCTCAAAATTTCCTATTTTATAGTCTTAAAATGGAAGCACTTCCATTTTGGTAGGTTTAGCACCTTCATTTAGTGTGCTCGCATATTAGATTTGCATTTAGGATACATTTGTGTTCAATTCTACATGATTAGGTGAAATTAGGGTTAGGATCTTATGGATTCTCCTTGGTTTCCCTCTCCATGACTCTATTTTATAGGTAGGACCTATGTGT
This sequence comes from Thuja plicata, assembly GCA_018584345.1. NCBI lineage: Eukaryota > Viridiplantae > Streptophyta > Pinopsida > Cupressales > Cupressaceae > Thuja > Thuja plicata. The sequence continues at coordinate 1,643,689 of MU225172.1, read as the reverse complement.
TGGCCCTCTTATGCCTCATCATACTCTCTCTAGGCCTCTAGGCCTTCTTCCCTGCATTCTGGAATGTTCCATCACCTTTCTAGGTCCTTGGTTGACCTGAGAATCTCACAGACACCACTAGGTGACCTACCTCGAACCTTAGGTTAGGGTTGAAACTGACCCTGACCTAGGTCAGGGTTGAGGTTTACCTTGACCTAGCTCATGGGTGAATTTTACTTTGACCTAGGTCAAGGGTGAGGTTGATATCGACCTCTGTCGGGCATTTGTCCCCACTTTCAATTCCAAAGCTTATCGAGGTTCTAAACTTAAAATAGGTCCCCGGGTTCGGATGCGGAAGTGCTTTCTCCAATATCTAATTTAATTCATTCCCTCCTTGGTTGGTGATTGTGATTGGACTATAATTCAAGTTTATATTTGAATTTGGGTCCCTCGCATTTCCCTAGGAGACCTATATTGAGATCTCTATATAAACACTCTCTTTTGCCTTCATTTGATCATGAAACAAAATCGGGAGATGAAATGATGCAATGATGGTGAAAATAAGCAAGAGGATGATATAGAAGGACAAATCTATGAGGACATGTTGAGACATTCAAGCATTTTTGTGGACAAGCTATTGTAGATCTTCATTGAAGCAAGAAGGTGCTCTTTTCCATTAGATCTACCATTCTCAATATTAAAGCATTCAAACGATATTATCATGGGGTAGCCATAGTGGATTGTGATTTGGTAAGATTACTTTAGCCTTGGGGGCTTGGTATTCTTTCTCTATCATATTCAAATGCATGCATTTCTTTCTCATTTCTATGTTATGTTAGGATTATTAATCTAGAAGATTAGATCTTGATATTACATATTTAAAGACTCTTTCCAAAGAGAAAACACACACACATATATTCTATATTTGGCTATTCATGGAGGTGGAGATCACCAAAATGGGGGTTTGACTAAGGAAAAACCCTATTTTGCCACCCCAAAACCCTCTTTTTCAGATATTTCCAGGTGTTGTTTTCGGGAGTTATAGGTACAGGATAGCAGATCTGAGACCAGTTTTGGATACACTTTTTAGCGAACTATCGGGATCTCAAAATAGATTTTATGTCGAGACAGCATAGGTCAGGGTTGATATTATTGGGTTAGGGGTGACATTTGTGGGTCAAGGTCAACCTTTTTCTCAAGACAGTGTCAAATCAGAAAAAGATTTTTGGGTTTTGTTCATCTCGATGTTTTTGTTCCTGATCATACTTTAGATTTTTTGGAAACAGAGTACAATCCTAAGAAAATAGTATTCTTCAAATATGCTATGATATGAGGTAGGTATTTCACTCCATATTTATTTACAAGTATTCTCAATTCCTTATCATAATAATTAAGTGTATAAGACTAAAATTGGACTTAGGATCTCTTTTCATATGTAATTCCTATTATCTAGAAGACCTCATATTAGATCCCAATTTTAGATCTTACACCTATATCCTCATCTCTTTCTATGTAGTATTTACTACCAATAATTCTAAAGTATAGGAAAGTAGGAACACTTCGACACCATAGTTCTTAAGGTGTCTTACTTGTTCCTCCTTTGATTTGCACTCGGTTAAGAGTGTATACTGCAGTGCTAACTACTTCTCTCAAAAACATCTATGAAACCTTTCCTTCAAGCATCATAGTCCTTGCAATGTCAATAATGGAGTCGTTCTTCCTTTCTACAACTTCATTTTATTGTAGAGTTCTTGGAGAAGATAATTGTCCCTTTATTGTATTATGAATTCATGACTCCATTATTAAGTTTTCAAGATATCAGGTGCAAGGAAGAAAAACAAGCCATCAAGTTCAAACATTCAAGTCTTCATTCCTCTCAAGAAAGAAATGTGTCTTATTCTATAGATCTATCTTATTTCCCCCATTGGAGGCAAAGAAAAGGAGTTTTCTATCAAGAAGAAAGATTCACATACATCCATCAAATCTCATTCATCTCCTCAATCAAAAAATGTTACAAATTACAACATTTATTTCATGAGGTTTTGTCTTGCATGATTTTCTTTTGTGTTTCTGTGTTTAGTCAAAGCTATTGCATCAACATACTTGATCACATATAAATAATTAATTGCATCTACAAGGTATGATATGCTTCATTATTTAGATCTAGCCTCCACTACATGACAACACCCTTTTTCTTTCATTTTATTTCAAGGTTGATTCCTAAATAAGGGTTTGACTAAGGAAAACCCATTTTCCAACCTTTTCCCCTTTTTTTGTGTGTAGGAACCAATTACAGAGTCGTCAAATATTTTCTTGGCAGTACATGAACAATTACAGATTCTGCAAAAACTTCATCTAAAAGTGTTGGGTACATATCAACTTTCATCCTGTCCCATGGGCATAGGTTGAATTTCTCCCTATCCATGCCACTTTTTACTGAAATATAGAGAGTGGGTCTGTTTCATCTTCTAGTTTCTATTTCTGTTAGTTTCAACTCAATATCAGTTCATATTAGTTTGTTTTAATAAAAAAAAATTTACCTTCTCTATTAGATCTATTTCTTCATTTATTCATTCTTCCACTTCTATCATTTAAACATTCCAATGAAGAACGGACCTTATTCCCACTAAGATCTCGAGTTAACACTTCAGCCTAGTAGGGATATCATTTCCTCCTAATGTACAAATTGAAAAGTGGGGAGTAATTTACATCATAAAATTGCTTCCCATTTCCCAATGTACAAGTATAAAAACATATTTTTTTTTAATGTTTTTTATGTCAAGTAAATTATGTTAGTTTTTTTCTAATCTCTAGATGCATCAAGCGATAAAAGTATAATTGATAAATACAAAAGATTATTATGGGGCATATCAATTGTGTAAACTAATATTTTAATCTATTCCAAAACTACTAATATACCATGGGCTCTTTAGAAATATTAAAAACAAAAATGTGGATGAGAGCACTACAAGAATGCTTACTGAATCTCTTAAAAGACTCATATTTCACATAGTTGTTGTGTAGCTAATGTTAACATTGGAGGTTTGTAAAGAATTTTTTTAGATCTTGCTCAAAGAAGGAACTGCAACTATCAATAGAAATAAGATAAATTATGGAAAATAGTGGCCCTTTAACAAAGCTAAAAGTGTTCGGTATATGTAGAAGTATTTAGCATTTCAAAGATAATACAATGATTATCATCTTTTTGATGTCTTGGATAATGATTTCAATTCCTAGAGAGGTTCAAGATTTTGCAAAAACTAGGGATAAATATTCACAATGGATAAGATTAGATCAAATGACTCAATGTCTCTTCTATTGACCCACCATTGAATGATTCAGACTCTTTTTGTGGCAACAAAAGTTTCAAATGTGTTACTAGGTTTATATTAAACACTCTAGCTTAAACTAGTTAAAAAAAATTTCATATTTTCTATTTAGCAATCTTTATTTTGTATTAGTAATGTGTAAATAATATAGCTATAGTCTTGACCTTGTGTGATCATATACTTCTGTTTAGGATGATATAGAAATTGATACTTAGTACAACATATATAAAATGAGTGTGTGTTCGAACACATGAACATTCCATAGAAATTGTTTGCTTCAAGAATGATAGGCATGTTCTTGTCGATGATGTTTTATTTTGTGATGGTGTTAATCAATTTATTGTGAGCACCTAAATGAAAATGTCCATGTTGTAAGCACCTAAATGTCTTTGATTTTAAATATTCTCTAATACAAATTTAAAGAATAATAAAAATAATTTAAATTCTTAAAATAAAATGAAAATCAAATATTATACTCATCATATTATTTTTTTGTTATCTAAAATAATTTTCATATTTAATTGTTTTAAATCTACAAATCAAAAAAAATAAATATTTAATGGGAGATAGGTTATGATAGAATCATTTATTTAATTCCTTAACACGTATATTAAAAAATTATTACCTTTCTTAACATTGTGTGTGTGTTTGGAGTTTTTTTACAAACTGGCTCTAAATAGAAATATTTAAAAAAATAGATTATTTAATATATAATACTAATGTATTGGTAAAAATTGCATACTTGTTCCCTTAATATTATGTGTTTAATTAAGGTAAAATAGGTTTTGAAAGGACCCCAAAATCCTTTACAACAAAATACTTCCCTTAACCTTATATTTTGGTTCCAGAATAACTAGATCACGTGTGAATACATAAACAAGTGTGCAAGATGGTATATTTTGCATGAAAGTTAGAAGGTAAAATCTTATCCTTGTCAATACCTTATCCCCAAGAAGAAGATCTAATCTTTGCACCTATCTATTCATTACCTTGGATTAGATGAGTTGATGCAGAATTAATCTAGGTCAATTTTATGATCAAATATTTGAACACCAAACTTTTGATTTGAATTTATTATTTTAAACACATATTTTTCTCTCTTACTAGTCATTGTGAGTTTATAAAATCCTTATTTAGTTCAAATTACATGCTAGGTAGCTATGATTTAGATCATAGATTGCATATGTGATTCTACATAAAAATGGATGAAAATGAGCATATCACCATTCTCTTTGAATCATATTGCATGCTTATTTTTATCAATCATGATTCATTGCTATGTTTAATTGGCCTATCTAGGGGTTTGACTAAATTGAGCCTCATAATTTAATAGACTCTCCAAGGACATTTGCAAGCACTTCTTTTCCTTAGAGATATTCAAATACTAAAAAAAAGATAAACATGTTTTAGAATCATCTAAGAGTCATCATATAGTAAATTTGGGATTATACTTACAAATGGATAAACTAGGACTTGCACCTTTGAAGGGTGCAAGGGTTTGGTCATGAAATCGTAAAGAGTGTTTTAGAAGACTTAAAGAACAAAAAAATTAAAACTATGCATAAAGGACAGAGGACAACCCAAGCATGTTGATTATGGTCGTGGTGAGTCAAAATGGTGTTCCCTAGTCCTAAAAGGTGATCCAAGATATTCATGGAATATAACAAATATATTTGGGATTGGAATGCCACTCTTAGATACAACTGCAGGATTGAAAGTGGAGTAGTTGCAGTCAAAAGTCCAAATTACCATAATGCAATTGAATATACATCATAATGAAGAAGGATTTTAATACTTTGAACTTATATTAGAATCTCAAAAAATAATGCTATAATGAGTTGGTGGTTAATAAATATTCATCAAAGGAATTCAAATATGGGTTATAAATAAAATACAGATAAAGAAAACTACCATCAAGTGGTTGTGAGTTGATAGCTATCTGTGTTTTACTAAATAAATATAACTTAGAAATGAAAAAAACTAAATTGGTGGGTTTATGTGTGAGTTTGTGCTTGGGATCAAGACACATAAGTATTCACATTGCCTATTCATCGTTAATTTACTGAGCTTTTCCAATTCATAGTGACATACTTCCTTTTTAAAAGAGTAAATAGTTGTAATTTGTTTTTTGGGGGTTCCAAAAAGTTGGTTAAGTTCATGCTTAGCCAAGAGTTAGTTACTACAACTAACTTAAAAATAGTTATGAAAGCTTCATTTGTTTGATCCTTTCAATCAAACACAAATTTGACAAATAGATAAATGTGCAAAATATAGGATCGTTACCACAGGCCATAAGGGAAATACTACTAGTAGACATTACACACAAATTATTTATTTTTCTATTATAACATTTTCGTAAAAATGATTAATAGGTTGTACAACATAATCTCCATAGTAGAAACAAAAATAATTATACATTCTAATATAATCCAAATGTATTTTAATGTATTTGGAAACAAAAATAATTATACATTGCAATATAATCCAAATGTATTTTAATGTATTTCTCTTCAACAGCCTAGCATAAATTTTGTTTTAATTTATTTAGCAGCCACTTAATATTTCTTGATTTTCTGTGAAAGTAGTTTTCCCTTATATGCAAACATTTCACTTGTATCTTCAAACAACATCTTCACTCAATTATTTTAGTAAAACATTTTCACTCATGTAGCTTACCTTTTCTTCTTTAGACTTTGCTTCCTTATTATTTTCATGTACAATCATTTTACCTCTCACAAAGCATTTCACCCACTATACCCTACCTTTGGCTTTAGAAACATTCACTCCAAAATGTGCATACCCACTTTGATAATGTCATTTGAATTATATCCAACATGGCATTTTATTTTGTTTTTGTATGCATTTGGTAATTTTTCTTGAGATTAACATATCCATCTATTGAAATCATTTCCTTAAGTTGGTACACACCACACAGCTATACATTATCACATCTCAAAATGATTAATTGTATAATAAACATGTGCTTCATTTCAATGATTCTTCACTATTTGCACTATTAGTAGCAACATACTTGTCGCTAATACCTCTTCCTCTAACCTCTTTGGTGATTGGAATTTCATTGTTGATCACTTGGAGCTTGGGGATGAATGCTTGAGGAATGAGAGCATTGAAGATATGCTAGATCATTTATGGCTTCACAACGACATGCATGATCATTTATGTCAACCACCAATTGAGAGTGCACTTCAGTACTTTTTTTTTACATCAATGTTTCCATTGTCAACTATAGTTCCTATTCATAGGAATTTTTAGGTTTTTTTTTCAATTTTAGTTTTCAAGGTTCAAGAATGCAGTAATATTTCTATATTTCTTCAGATCTTCTTTGTAGGCAAGATTCAAGAGACCGAAAACTGAATAAACCCCCACATAATATCCATACTGCCAAAATTACAAATTCATATTAGAAACAATTACAACATAACAGTCATATTCATTCAATGGACAAATCAAATTGCTATCAATGCAATCTCATTCTTGTCAAAATACCATTCAAAAAATCAAAATGTATGATCTTCAATGGTAGGTAAGCCAAACCTTTTTCATCTCTTGAAATGTAATTATAGTACGCCCCTCCCACATCTTCAAGTCAGCTTGGGCAGTAATATCTATGTCTCTCCCTCCCACTCCCTTCCTCTTTGTCTTGCATTATGAAGAAACTTAACTGGGCAATTTACAAGTGTTTTGCAGTGAAACCAAGGGGCGACACTTGCACGACTAAGACAAGATGAATCATCAAATATAAAATTTATTGTCTAACAACGCACATGCAAGATGCCTTCGAATATTTTGATACGAAGCACTACACTAAAAATATATTAAAAAAATATATTAAGCAACCAAAACACCAATCAAGAAAGGACTGAGCACTTAAAAATTAAAATAATTACCAGACCTTTCGATTCTCCATTTCGACCGTAATGCCCACGGGAATCGAAGCCGGCGAGAAATTGACAATTCGGCGGGACTCATTCTCAATGCATGTTTCCTTATTTTTCTCAAGCGTGAATCATTGCTATCAAATGAATAAAATTGATCCTATCATTCTCAAAGCATATTGAATGCTTTCTTATTTTTCTCAAGCTTAAATCATTGCTATTGAATCGACCCATCCAGAAGTTTTATTGAGACTAAATTGTTTCTTACAATTTAATAGACTCTCCAAAGCCATTTGCTAAAGAAATACAAATTAAAAAAAAAAAAAAACCAAACTACCTTGATAATCCAAAATTATCTCATACCAGATGTAAAAGTTTTTTATATTAATTAACAACAAAACTAAGACACTTACAAAAGCTATATAGTCTCAAACCAGATCCAAAAGCTATATAATTTGCACCAAATAATACACACTCAAATTTATGAAAAGTTATATAATTTGCACCAAATAATGCAGACTGTATATTACAACCTAAATAAATGGACAATTAACATCTAAACAAAAACATCAAATTTAATATCAAAGCTAAAAATCCAAAACGTTTAATTTGAGCATATACAAGCACACTAATAAATGCCAATGAACGGCTCTTCCTTTTCAACGGTCACAACGGTTCCTACACTCAGATTACTACAAATATACCCGCAACTTATATTCAAAGACAAATGAAAGACCAAGTAAACAACACTTGAATTAAAGAAGCAGATAAAACTAATAGTGCTATAAAGAGGATTTGAAAGACCAGATAACCCTAAACTTATTAAATTTGACTACAGAGAATACAAAGAGAAGTTCAATCCCTCGCCGGTCAATCACCCAAGAAGAAGAAAAACACCTGCAAGACTTATAACCCATCTGAATACCAAGATCAGAAAGAAGTGAAACACAAGCTGAAATAGATCATGGAGGGAGGAAAATAACACTTCACTAATTCGTTGTTATCCTGTAAGGGTAGAAAGTAGTAGTAATAATGATGATGATTATGTGACACCAGAGCTTGACATACCCCCAAATGATAATGATAGCGAGACCCCACAGCCTCCTCCATTGAACCAGCTCCATAGATATTCTTCTAGAATCCACCCACCTCAAGTTTTTGACCAATTAACAGCAGCAGAATGGATGAGAAGCACTCCAGATCGAAATAACAATGATAATGATAATCCAAATGATAATGATAATGCTAATAATGATGATCCAAATGATAATGATAATGATAATCCTCAGTTTCTTTTGGGAGATCCAACTCCTAGAAATGACATTGTTGAGAAATACATCGACGTGAAAAAGGATGAGTGCCCCATATGCATGGAGCCCTTTACCAAGGATTCTAACGATCATACGCCTTCTTCCATGGCCGATCCACATTCCCTAAAAGGCCTTAAACAGTTCTCTGATTGCCTTCATGTTTTCCATTATAAGTGCATTTACAAAAGCTTTACCAGCTGTAATTTCAGTTTCCCTGTCTGTAGACGTAAACATTCTGCTGATGAGAATGGGGATTTTCGGTCAGCCTTAATTTCACTTACAGATGCATGGGCTTCTCAGTCAGACACATAAATGGCCTCTTATGGATTCAAAATTTTCATTTGACTCTAACTCTTGATCTCTAAATCATATCTTAGTCATTGAACATTGTGACTTTTATTGATTATTGCCGCACATTTCCTGAATGCAAAACTATGTTGTTTGAGTGAACATACAATACATCTTCAATTATACTTTTATATCTTAAGCATATGTACACCAGTATTGCGCAACTGGAAGCTTATTTCAAGGTTTTTCAAATTGCACTCTTTGGCTCAAATGAATGCGCATTTGGGTGCAATAAAAATGCATGGTTTCTTGCATTTAAGTCTTGGTTTTATGCGTAGTTTTCTATGTTTCCTAATATCCATTGTTATGTTCTTAGTTTTCCATGTTTCCTAATATCCACTGTTATGTTCTTGTATTCATTCAATTTTAAGTAATTATTTGAATATCATTTACATTTTCATGAAGTAATTATTTAAAAAATCATTCACACTTTTTTTAAAAGTATGTATTGACATTTATATTGGAGAGCTTTACATTAATTTAAATATATATAATCATCTTAGAAGAATGTACATACTTGAAGTTTATTATCCTTCATTATTCACACCTACAATCAATATTTTCCTAAGGTTACTCTCACGGGTAATACCACAATAGTGGGTTACACTTTTTGGGAGGAAGGAATTCACCCCGAAAAGCATGGCCCACTAAAAAATTCATCATACTTTCGATCAGAACGCAGAAACACTTTTGATCGGAAGTGAGTTACTTCCGATCGAAAGTACCTAAAATGACTACTTTTGATCGGAAGTTACTTCTGATCAAAAGTACCTACTTACTTTCGATTGAAAGTAGGTAAGTACTTTTGATCGAAAGTACTTACTTACTTTCGATCGAAAGTAAGTAGGTTTTTTTTGGGCGGAATAAAAAACCTGCCGAAACAGGCATTTTCACTATTTCGGCTAGGTTGAAAGTGACAGACAGAGTGCGCTCCCATTTTTTTGAACATCTCTATTCAGGTTTTTCACATTTTTAATTTGCATATTTTATTGTTTTATAATATATATTGTTTGTATATATGCATTATGATGTTTTTTTTATATATATTATTTGTATATATGTGTATATATGCATGTATATATGCATATATGTGTATATATATGCATATATGTGCATATATATGTGTATAATGTGCATATATGTGCATA
>MU225172.1:1602367-1618986 GCA_018584345.1 Thuja plicata | reverse complement strand
TCTTGGGCTAGATTAACATTCTCATTTGTTGTTTGTACTTGGGCTACAAATAAAATAAAAAATTCTCTTAATAGGTCATCTTAAGGGGAAACACCCAAAATGCATAATTAACTACTAAGAGACTAAAATGAAATAGAGGGGGAGAGTCAGAGAGAGAGAGAGAGAGATGTGTACTTTTTTGGGATTCTGAAGGTTATACTTGTTGAGCATGTTGACCTTGCGATGACCCTTCCCCAACTTCTAAAGGTTGGGCTTTTTCACCTTGCAATAACCCTTCTCCAACTTCATAAGGTTGTGCTTCTTGAGAATTTCCTGCATACAAAGATATAATTAGGTCTTCTTTATCAAATTAGGTATTGCAATATCGTGCTTACATGTTTCATTAAGACAAGTCATAATCATCAACTTACAATATGGACAAAGAGAGAGATAAACAGATATAGACATGTACCTTGTTTATTTTGATAATATCTTTCCTAAGCTTCTTCACGTAGTCTATGTTCAGTATCTTCTGAATAATGTCATGCACTCTTATTTAGCCTTCTTTTTTTATTTCCCATCACAAGTTACAGAATTGTCTTCTTTTCCCAAATTGTGAAGTATTTTGCGACTTTCAAATTAACAAGATGACAAAAACATATATTTATTTATTTGTAATTGTTCTGAACCCAAAACAACACCAAAGAGGCGGACATAGGTTTCTATCAAAAGTCATCTTTGACCTTCGATAGAAACTGAACACTTTCGATTGAAAGTGCTTTGCTAAACGTTGGGGAAAAGCCAAATCATGAAACTACTTTTGATAGAAAGTAGTTTCGATCGAAGCTACTTTCTATCGAAAGTAGTAGAAAGTAGTTTCTATCGAAACCCCCAGAATTGATGTCATCTGCAAAGGCTAACAACAATATGCAGTTTTCATGGCTTCAGGGCTCAAATGGAAGAATAGGGACACCTCCTTTTGCATCGCACAAGTACTCTGAACGAGATTTCTAATGAATATAGATTTGACAAATTTTGAATTAATTAGGTCTATGTATTTTGACGTGCATCGGATGTAGGATTTTTATCAAATATAAACTTCCAGGTTTGACATTCAATGAAAAATAGTAGAAAATAGAAAAAAAAGTTTGAAAAATAATAGTGCCCTCCGATTTCGAGTCTTCTTTCTATAAAAAAAAATTGAATTTTGATAAATACACAAGTTATCAGCTATGCAGTCAAGGTATGTCAAAATTAGGGTTGACTCTACTTCAAACATTCATAAAATATGCAATAATCATGATAATCTCATCAAACCAATTGCATGCCCTCCATATGGATGTTAAAAAACCAAATTTGAAAGAATCACATTGATATCTATTTTAGAAAAAAAGTTATGTTGTACGAAGTCATTGTACCTTTTTGAAAATGACGTTTTCAGCAACATAGCAGTTTTGGTGGGAGAAAAAAAAACCATTAAAATCAATTCAAAAAAAAGTAAAAAAATATATTTAGAATGTAGACAGAAAATCTTAAAAGACTCTAGTTTACTTAATCTTCCGATTTCAAACAGTTTAACGACAATATGCATCTGAATGTGAAAGTTTTTTCTCAAAATGTAGACTTCAATGTCCGTTTAGGCAAAAAAGTTTAACCCACTATTGTGGTATCACCCTAACACCTACAATCAATATTTTCCTAAGGTTACTCTAAGAGATTGTATGCCCTAATAATTTGGTAGTCATATAAAAGAAATTTTAAATATTATTAGTTCTTATATGTGATATTTTAAATAGTTATTATTATTATTTATTATAAATATGTATTATGATGTTTAATGATTAACGAGAAATTTTATTTTACAATGCTATAATAATTTGGATAATTATGTTTTGGAATCCTTTGTTTAGTTTCTTCTATTATTGATATTTCCTTGCTACCTAGAATTTTATTTGTAGTGACATAAATAATTGTAGGCATTAGTACGTCAATAAAAAGAAAGCCAAAGTTTCTTTCTTATTTTTTATTGTTGGTAAAAATAGGTTTTTGGGGGACCCAAACCCCTTACAATCCTTACAAAATAAGAATAGACATTAAGCCCACTAAACTCAAACAGGATTGCAAACCAACCCGCAAAACCTAGAAACAACACAAAAAACCAAAAAACTAGAAACTAGCAAAAACACCCAACAACAAAAAGCCTAAAACCAAACCAACACAAACATAGGGGAACAACAAGACCTAGGAAAACTCCAGAAGAGTTCCCTCCACCTCTTTCTTGTCTTCAAACACCTTCTTGATGGCCGCATTAAAATCTAAATGCTCCAGGATCCTATCATGGATCTTCTTCTTTTTGGCAGATCGTGTACGCTTTCCTGGACCTCCATCATCTTTGTCATCTTCGAGCTTCACAGTCGGAGGCCCAGCATCTAGCTCAGACTTGATGGTATTGAAGCACTCCATCATAGAACCCATAAAAAATTTATTATCAAGCATATGCTTCTTAAGAGTGTTCTCCAAAATATCCATTATGTCCCAAATACCTTTCATGTTTTTCTCATCCTCTTTCTCCTTACGGACTTCCATCCCCACTGACCCAGTATCCAAATTCCCCTTTAAAAGATCAACTTTGGCAGAGAGGGAGCAGAAACTAAGATTGAGGCTTGTAATTTCCTAGAAAACCCATTTAATGAGGCAAAACGAATACATCGACATTGCCTTGGTCATTTGGAGGACACCGAAAGTGGGATCAATTTTGTCATTCATATCCTCTTTAAGGAGTTGAACATTCCTTTCCTACATATCAACCATTTTCACAAAGGGAATGTTCCTAGAGCTGAAAGGGTAATTACCCTTCTCATCAGTCTCCAAAATAGGAGTCTCATTATGCTCCTTCTTATCTAACTGGATCTCAATGACCACTTCAATCTTTGGGGAAATAGGAACATCATGTTCCTCAGAGCTAGCATAATTGACTAGAATGGGGACCTTCCAACCACCCACATCCACATGTTCATCAACTTTTTCCTTGGCTTCATGGGCATACTCTTCCTTGTCCTCTTCCTCACTAGAATCACTAATTGAAGCCAATGAAGACTCTTTTCTTTCCTCATTAGACTGGGTGTGGGGAAAATTTTTAGTATCTGCATAACCATCAACACCCTCAAATTCAGAATCCATTTCCATGCCATCCTTGTTATCTAATTTTAATTTTTACCCATTGTCAACTCCTCTATACTCTCACCCTCCCTAATCTATTTACCCAAAGTCTTGGCAGAACCAGAGACCCTAGACGAGGGAATAATAGGGCTACTAAAAGAAAATGTCTTAATATGTTCCACAATTAAAAGGATAAGACCCTCATGCAGAATGGGCTTGCTCTCTTTCTTCCTATGATCAATAATGCTATGGTGAAGGGACTGTAGCAGAAAGAACGGGAAAGAAACCCTAACCTTATGTCTGAAATGACAAAGCAGCACAAACTGATAGGACTGAGAATGCTTATACCTTCTATCTAGACTGATATACTCCATTAGAGCAGTCATAACCTTCACCCAAATCTCCTTGAAAGTATCCACATCATAACAGCCACCAGAGTCCTTCACCAAGCTCTCTGCCTCCACCTTGTTTTTATAGAAATGTTGAATGGCCATTTGGGAGGTCTTCTTGTCTCTATATAACTTCATGCCTTTGGGGTTCAACCCAGACACCTCCGCAATAAGATCTTTGGTGATTTTCATAGTCATTCCCCAAATAGTCATAGTGCCATCCTTCCAACTCTCAAAAAAAGATTTCATGACTTCTTCTTTGAACCTGTGAAGGCATTCCATGTACGTGGTGAGCCCTCCCATCCTAAGATTTTCCCATACCTCAGTCTTATTCTTCTATTTTTTGCATTTCTTCATCTCCCTATGGTTAATTCCTCCACCCATAATGCCCTCAGAGAACAAGCTCTCAATAGAAATGGCAGAGACAATACAAAGATACAACACAATGGTAGACTTCAAATTGAACACCACACTAACATATGTGTGTTTGCACTCAGCCATCTTAGGAAATTCGATACTTTCTATAACTGATGGGGTATTCTAGGGTCTATTGCTAGAGAGTCATCCTGACTCTGCTCTAAGGTCTCCTTCTCTGACCTTTTAAGGTATCCTAAATACTAACCCAAGGTAAGTCACTAAGATGTTCACCTCTCACTCAAGACCCAGTTCCCCACAAACAAGTAATCTCTCCATGCCCACTGAACCTACAAGGGAAGATTCATTCTCTTGGCTAAACCTAATCATTTATCCTGCACCCTCACAATATCTCTCTTCACTTATCTTCCCTAACCGGGCTATCACCAAGCTCGCTTAGGGAAAGAACTCCATCTACATGTTCAACACTTCTCCTACACTAACAAAATAGAAAACTATGTACAAGGACTCCTCTCAAATTCTATCTAGGCACATGGTTCTCACCATGGATTCAAGAACCTCGAGGAACCATTTTATATAACTACCCAAAATGGGTCAAGAACTCACAACTTGCAAAACAAAACAAAACTACACTATTTGCACTTGAAAATAAACAATGAAACTCAAAAGATAGACTAAGAACACACTCTACAATTTCTATTAACTTCTTCAATCTTTATGAAAATATACATCTTCCAGAAACATCATGCATCCAGGTGTATAACCTGCATTCTCCACCAACTTTCACCAACCTCATGAATGCGAGTATGGGCGATCATTAAGCAACCTCCCATCACTTTGGCTAGGTGTAACTTCCCATTGAAGACAAGGTGAAACATATTGAGCCATTGTAATTGACTGGGCTGGTCAGAAAAGACAAAGTCATGATTTTTAGGTCGTTAACCAACATCATCGAGCATCAGTACCGAGCGCCAGAATAAACTAAGCATCAGCACCCGAGAGTCAAAAAATACTTGACACTGGAAAGCAACCCCGAGAAACATTCCCAAGCAATGCAGTGTAACCCAAGTGACATTCCCGAGCGACATCACCGAGCGCTCTGAACAACATTCTCAAGAAACATAGTGCAACATGTGTACCAGTATTGCCTGAACACCAGTGTAAACCAAGCACCAGTATAAGTTCAACCCGAGCATTTTACCTTACTTCATTTTCACCATCTAATGCTCCTAGTGCCTTGGTTGGATTTCAAGAGGCTTACAAACTACCTCAACACACACTAAATTGAAAAACAAAAAAACTTAAACAAATATGGTGTTTGTTCACCGAATTGACCTCGTTCATTACAAAAGTGGTAGAACAAAACACCTTACAAACCCAAAATGCTTTCTAACCTAGGTGATCCTGCCCTATACTCCCCTGAACAAGAGAAATCAACTTCCAAGTGATTGGATCAAGTCAGGATCGATGCCTAACTTCTTGAAGTTAGTCTCTTGCACACATGTAGCCTCCAAATAAGTTTGTCGTTGTCATTTGACCAGATGCTCCATGTAGGTTTGCCTTCTAGTCTGCTTGGAAACTCATGAATTTAGAATCTTCTTTGCCTTTGGTTTTGGTACAATTGGAAGTTTTAATGCTTTAAGGTATTTGGTGTCTTCTACTAGATCATAACCTCCTTCTAGGATTGGTCCTTTATAAGACACCAGATCATCCACATTGAAAATTGGAGATAGTCATATGTCCGCAGGTAGATCAACTTTATAATCATTGGACCCATACTTTGTTAAGATTGTACAAGGGCCTATTTTCCTCATCTAAAGCTTACTCGGAACACCTTTTTGCAACCTTTCTTTATTTAGCTGCACCATGAACAAATTTCCAACTTGAAACTAAACATCTCTTTTCTTTGTATCTACCTTCTGCTTGGTGTGAGTTAAACTCTCCACTAATGCTTCCTTCACTATGTCATGGACCTCTTTCATGGATTGGGTAAAATCTTTAGCATATCCACTCTTCTTTACATTTCTTCCAAGATCCCTCAGTACACATATACCCTTGGTATGAATTCGTATACTATTTCAAAAGGGCTCTTTCCAGTGGATCTATTGATTGTGTCATTATAGGCAAATTCTACTTGGGCAAGTAACTGATCCCATAATTTTCCATATTATTTTGTGAGAAATCTCAACAGATTTCCTAAGCTTTGGTTCACCACTTCAGTCTAATCATCGTTCTATGGATGATATGTCAAGCTAAAGGAAATATTAGTACCAAGCTTCTACCACAAGGTTTTCCAAAAATGACTAATGCACTTAGAGTCTAGGTCTAATACAATACTCAAAGGTAATCCATGTATCCTCACTACTTCTCTAAAGAAAAAAATTTCTATGTAACACGCATCATGTGTGGTTTTACATGGCACAAAGTGAGCCATCTTACTGAACCTATCCACAATCACAATTATGATGTCCATTCCTTGCTTGGTCTTTGGAAGTCCAACTACAAAATCCATACTGAGGCATTCCCAAGATCTATTTTGGATTGGAAGGGGCTAATACAATCCTATATTGAACTAATTCCCTTTCACCTTTTGATGGACTATGCAAGTCTCTATGTATCTTTGGACATCTCTACTCATTTTTGGCTAATAGTAGTACCTCTTTACCAATTCTAGAGTTTTATTCAATCCAAAATATCCAGTCAATGAACCATTATGCTTCTCTTGTACTAAGTGTTTTCTCATTGAACCTCTTGGTACACAGAGTTGTCCTCCTTTAAAAAAAATACCTTCTTCACTATGAAAATGATTTTGAAAATCTTGACATACCTTGTATGCTGCTGAAAAGTCTTCATCTATTGGATACAGATCCTTGAAGATTTCTATGCCAATGCTTCTGAGATGAACTTCTTTTACCATGAGAAACCTTCTACTCAATGCATCTACTACTTTATTATCTACTCCCTTTTTGTTCTTTATGGTGAAGGTGTAGGCTTGGATGTACTCCACCCATTTCATATGTTTATGACTTAGTTTATCCCATGAATTCAGAAAGCTCAAACCCTGGTTGTCAGTAAAGAATACAAATTATTTGGGAAGGAGATAATTTCTCCATTTCCTTAGTGCTTGTACTAATGCATACAATTCCAAATCATACGAGGAATACTTCCTCTTTGCATCACTAATTTTTTCACTATGAAAAGCTACTGGCTTTCCTTCTTGACTCAAAACTGCACCAATGATAATATTACTGGCATCAGATTCCAAATTAAATATCTTATCAAAACTAGGAAGTGTCAATATCGGTTGAGTTTCTATCCTTTGCTTCAAATACTCAAATCCTATATCAGCCTGCTCATTCCATTGGAACTTGGATTTCATACCCCCTTTTATGGTATCTGAAATAGGTGCACTGATTTCACTGAACTATCTAATAAACTTTTGGTAGAATTGTGCTAATCCATGGAAGCTTCTTACTTATGTATCTAAATTTGGTGTAGGACAATTCAAGATTTCTTCAACCTTTCTTGTATCCATTTTCAAGTTACCTTATGAGATAACAAAAACTAAGTATACCAATTCTTGTTTCATCAACTCACTCTTTTCTAAGTTGATTGTCAACTTTTCTTCATGCAATCTTTGCATTACCATTTGCAGATGTCTAAGATGATCCTCTTTTGTTTTACTAAACACTAGGATGTCATCTAAGTACACTAGAACCCATTTTCCAATGAAGTCCTTCAAAACCTTATTCATCAATCTCATAAATGTGCTTGGGGCATTTGACAACCCAAAAGGCACAACAAGCCACTCATAAAGTCCTTCGGTAGTCTTAAAAGCAGTCTTCCACTCATCTCTACCTTTGATTCTTATCTGATGATATCCACTCTTAATATCTATTTTGGAGTAATATCTAGCTCCACCAAGACAATCCATCAAATCTTCTATCCTTGGTATGGGGAGCCTCTACCGAATATTGATCATATTTATGGCCTTGGAATTGGTACACAACCTCCAAGTACCATCTTTCTTTGGGGCTAAGACTATGGGAACAACACATGGACTTATGCTCTTTTTAATCAACCCTTGGTCAATTAGTTCTTGGATCTGGCTAGCTATTTATGCATTTTGTTGTGGGGTCATTTTATAATAAGTTGTTTGGAAGTGAGGCTCCTAGGATGAATTCAATCTGATGACTAATAGTCCTCTCAGGTTGTAGGGTAGCTGGTTGAACATAAATAACTATGGTCTAGTATTGAGTTAACAACCTTTGGATATCTAAAGGTGACTCTTCCCTCTTATTACCCTCTTCATTCTTCAGGTTCTAAACCACAGCAAAGCCCACTCCATTTTATTCCTCCAATGTCTTCAAGAATTCCTTCTCACCGACCAATAGTAGGTTAGGACCCCCTTTCTTCTCTTCACCTTCTTCCAAGATTGACTATATCTTGAAAGTCACTCCATCTTTCTTAAAGGAATAAGAGTTCTTAACTCCATCATGCACTGCAACTCAGTCAAACTGCCAAGGTCTACCCAATAATAGATGACAAGCATACATGGGTATGATATCACACAACACTTGGTCCTTATATCTCCCTATAGAAAATTATACCCAAGCTTTCTCATTAACTAATATATGTTGATCTTTATTCAACCAAGTAAGCCTATAAGGATTAGTATGAGGAATCACTTTTAACTTTAAATTTTCAAAAGTTTCTAAAGAAACAATGTTATTAGTAGAACCTAAATCTATGATAACTTTATAGACCTTACTGAGTACCTTGCATTTCACTCAAAACAAATATCTTCTTTGGCTTGGTTCCTCTCTGCTGGGTTCTTTGAGGAGTGCTCTACGAATCATCACATTCTCTCCCATCTATGAATCTAGTGCAACTTCTATTTTCTTGCTGCTAGAATATTCTTCTTGCACATAGTGGACTCTCTTCTCTCTTCCTTGTGATGTAGAGCTTTTCTCAGGACACTAATATGCAAGATGCCCAAATTGTTGGCAGTTGTAACACTTCTTTGAAGAGAAATAAGATCCTCTTCCCTAGTTATTGGTTAGTCCTCTTGAACTATTATTTGATCCTCTTCCTCAGTTGTAACCACCTCTTATGTTACTAGATTGTCCTTGAGTCTCAGTGAGCTTGGACTAACCCTGATTCTTAGCTTCAAAATTATTTCCTCCATATCCTCCCCTATGAGCTCTGTTGTCTCTTCCTATTCCTCTGTTATTTGAATATTGTTTCTTCTTGAACTTCTCCTCCACCTTGAGGGCTAGCTGATAGCATTGGTATACTATCTTGGGGATTAAGATACTCATCTCCTCTTGAATACTCCACTTGAGACCATTTAGATACCTAGCCACTTTTAGGCTTTCCTCTTCCATCAAGTGCGACCTTAAGCGTAGCTTGTGAAATTATTCTGTATAGGTACTGACTTCTAAGTCTTTGTGTCTCAGATTATGTCTCTTCTTGTGCAACTCCACTTCATAATCATAAGGAACATAAGTTTCCTTCATTTTGGCTACCATACCTTTCCAATTGGTTATGGGGTTCTTTCCTTCTTTATTCCTTTCATCCTTGACAAATTTCCACCAAGTGAGAGTAGTTCCTCTCAATCTTGTCTTAGCTATTCTTACTTTTTGAGCTTCGATCACACTATCACAATCAAAGTGATTCTTGAGACCTTCTATCCACTCCATGATTGACTCTGGTTCCATCTTTCCACTAAATAGAGGCACACCTTCTAAGGAATTACCACTCATTGCCTTCAACTCTTTCAAGAATGGCTCTTCTTGAAGCACAGGGTCTGGCTCTAGAGTTATATCTTCCTCGGCCATTGATTTATCCTTTTCATCAACTTCTCTCATCAGTTCACTGACTTTTGTAGTTCTAAGCTGCACTTCTTCCAGCTAAGTTGTCATTTTGGCCAACTGTTCCTTCAGGAGTCTATTCTCTTCTTTTTTCTCTTCTACATTCTTTTCCAGCTCTGCATTGGTCAACATTTTGGATGAATCTACAGACTCTACTGAAAATAACACCCAAACAACACAAGCCCAAGCTATAGTCCTAAGATGCACTTCTTCCAACTAAGTTTCCATTTCGGCCAACTGTTCCTTCAGGAGTCTATTCTCCTCTTTCTTATCTTCTACATTGTTTTCCAGCTCTGCGTTGGTCACCATTTTGGATGAATCTACAGACTCTACTGAAAATAACACCCAAACAACACAAGCCCAAATCTTATCACTTTGATACCAATCTGATGGGGTAGTCTGGGGTTTATTGCTAGAGAGTTAGCCTAACTCTTCTCTAAGGTCTCCTTCTCTGACCTTTTAGCATATCCTAAACCCTAATGTAAGGGAAGTCACTAAGATCTTCTCACTCCACCAAAAATTTATCTCTCCATGCCCATTGAACCTACAAGGATAGATTCATTCTCTTGGATAAACCTACTCATTCAGGCTGCACTCTCAGAACATTTCTCTTCACTTTTCTTTCCTAACCGGACTATCACCAAGCTCTCTTAGGGAAAAAACTCCATCTACATGTCCAACACTTCTCCTACACTAACAAAATAGAAAACTATGTACAAGGGCTCCTCTTGAATTCTACCCAGGCATGTGGTTCTCACCATGGATTCAAGAGCCTCGAGGAGCCATACAATATAACTACCCAAAACGGGTGAAGAACTCACAACTTGAAAAAAAAAAAAAACTACACTATTTGCACTTGAAAATAGACAATGAAACTCAAAAGATCGACTAAGAACACACTCTATAATTTCTATTAACTTCTTCAATCTTTATGAAAAACATACATCTTCCAAAAACATCATGCATCCAAGTATATAACCTGCATTCTCCAACAACTTTCACCAACCTCATGAATGCAGGTATGGGAGATCATTGAGAAACCTCCCATCACTTTGGCCAGGTGTAACTGCCCATTTAAGACAAGATGACACATATTGAGCCATTGTAATTGATTGGCCTGGTCAGAAAAAGAAAAAGCTATGATTTTCAGGTCATTAGCTGATATCACCAAGCATTAGTATCGAGAGTTAGAACAAACTGAGCATCAGCACCCGAGTGTCAGAACAAACTCGACACTCAAAATCAACCCTGAGTGACATCACTGAGCAACGTGGTGTAACCTGAGAGACATTCCCGAGCGACATCAATGAGCATTCTTAATTGCATTCCCAAGCAAGATAGTGCAACCAGGGCACTAGTATTGCCCAAACATCACTATAAACTAAGAACCAGTATAAGTGCAACCCAAGCATTTGACCTTAATTCATTTTCACCATCTAAGGTTCCTAGTGCCTTGGTTGGATTTCTAGAGGCTTACAAACTACCTCAACACACACTAAACTGAAAAACAAACAACTTAAACAGTGTTTGTTCACCGAATTGACCTCGGTCACTACAAAAGTGGTAGAACAAAATACCTTACAAACAACTTACAACCCCAAAATGTTTTCTAACCTAGCTACTCCTGCACTAGTAACCTTTATAGCTACTTTAATTAACTTGTGTCTTTTCATCATATCTTTCTAAGATATTCTAAATCTTCTCTTTTGTTGTGAGTCATATCAAATGCCAACTTGGCCTTCCAATTGATGGTCAAATCATTTCCTCCATGTCAAGTCATGATGTCCTTAGCCCTGACAGTGATGTTGGTCAACGCATCTGCTATACTATTAGCCTCCCTAAATTTATGATAAATAATAACTTTGTTAAAGGAATTAATGGTTATCCGATCCTCCTCTATAATTTCCTTAATAGACCATGATGGCTTAGTCACCCCTTTAATACACTTTAAAATGTTCATTGAGTTGCCTTCAATCTACACGTTTGAAGACATGTCTTGTTTTATTATTTTTAAAGTTTGAAGGAGAGCCATAGCCTCCTCCACATGATTGGTCTGGATGCCAATAGGGAGCACCACAGCAGCAAGATAGTTAGCCATGTCATCCTGACTAATCCCGCCATAGCCAGCAGGCCCTGAGTTACCCTTTATCGCATTGTCAAAATTAGCTTTGATCCAGCTAGGAGGGGGAAAGCTAGATGGAATTCTCCTGTTGGGATGAGGATTTCACTTTGGTGCCAGCAGTATTAACTCTAGCATAAAATCTAGCTTAGCTCCAATCATGGCATTAGAGTTCTCCTTAATACTTCTCTTAATCTTCTTGCCTATCACCACTAGAGGAAGGGAAGTATCTCTAAACACTCTATCATTGTGTTCTCTCCATATTTTCCAGATAACATGAGGGGCAATTATGTTCCACAACAACCTGTCCATTGGAACCTCAACATTTCTCCATTGAGTGAAGAAATTCTCCATATTGTCTGGGAAAAACTAGCATATTTTCCAACATTGCAAAATGAGGCACCAGACTTCCCAAGAGTACCGACAATCTATAGCCATATGGTAAATCAACTCCTCAGAATTCTTACATAGAAAACATCTGTTAGCCAGAATCATGCCTCTATTTTGGATATTATCAATAGTAAAAATCTTTCTCTGTAAAACCAGCCAAAAGAAAATGTTAATTTTAGGAATTAATCATTTATCCCAAACTTGGGCCCAAAAGGGAGGAGGATCCAGCTACTTCAACAAAATCTCATAGGTAGAGGTGACCTAAAAGACTCCAAAAGGGAGCATCCCCCAAATCAAATCATCCTCCCTACTAGAGTCCACTTTCCAAACATTTAGATCTAGCATCACGGGCTTAATAGAGACATCAACAATGGAAATATCAAACCATGATTGGCGCCCCTAGTAGTCTCTAACCCACGAACCGAATCTTTGTAAATATGTCTATAAAAGGCTGGAGGGAAGAATAGATTTTAGAGGAAAATATTTAAGCCAACAATCTTCCTAGAATTTAATTCTCTTGCCATTACTCAAATACCACTTAGCTCCCTTGAAATTCATCTCCTTAGCTTGTTGGATACAATTCCAAATAAAAGAGCCTTACACCTTCACAACAGATATCATAAACTATGATATATGAGGGAAAGAGTAGAGATATTTATTGTGGATAATCTCATTCCACTCTTTTTTTCTCGCCAAAGATCCTACAAATTTTCTTACCTAGTAAATCCTGATTGGTAACTATTAAGGGGCGGATCCCCAAGCCTCCCCACTTCATTGGAGTGCACATGTTGTCCCAATAAACTAAATCCAATATCTCTCTTTCTTCCACCCCTAACCAAAGAAAATTTCTCTGAATCTTCTCAATTATGTTTGCAAATTTACCAAGGATTCTAAACAGACAAAGGGCACAGATAGGGAGACTCTACAGAGAGGCCTTCAGGAGTTGGAGTTTACAAGATTGACTTAACAAAGATCCTTTCCAGCCACCTAATTTCCCATTGAATATGTCCACAATACCAGCCCAAAAAGAGTCGGTAGTGTGTGCTAAAAATGTGTCACACTTCTATGAATCATTGTATCCAAGATTGCTCAAGAATGAGATCTCGAATGGTGCCTCATAGCTCTCTATTTATAGAGTGCAGGGGTTTATAATGGAGGCCCTCAGATTGACCTAGTTTGTGCCCATGTAAGTACACTATAAAATGAGAGATTCAAAGAGGAAAATAAAGAATGCTAGTCTCCATGATCATCAACTATGCATGCAAATGAAAGCTATCCTATATGATAACAATGCAAGAAATAAAATTAATCTATATGATAACAATGCATGATTATACTATGAAAGGAAATACAAATGCAAGATTAATCTATGAAAGAAAAAATGAATCTAATCTAACATGCAAGTGCAAAATTTAATCTAAATGGGTTGCCATGGGGCATGAAAGAAGAAGACAAGAAGAGAGAAGTTGCAATATCCAAGCTCAAGTGCTCAAAATTTCCTCCAAAATTGCTCTCCAAACCTGCAGCATAACAATAGCCTAAAATCTTGACCCATGAAATGAGAAGGAGAGGTTTCCTTATAAAGAGAAATGGATGGTAGAGATTAAGAGGCAAAATCAAAGGCTATGATTAAGAGGCAAAAGAAGCCCACCACTTAGGAAGATGTGTAGAAAAAGGAACTTTATTTATTTTTATTTTTATTTATTTCCTTTTTCAACAAAGAGGGATTTAAGTGGGGGTTTTTATTTAATTAAAAGAGGGATTTTCTTTTAATTAAATACAATTATTTAGTTTAATTAAAAGGGATATTTTAATTAAATGAGATAATATTATTTAATTAAGAGAGATTTTAATTAAATAAGATAAGATTATTTAATTAAAAAGGAATTTTAATTAAATAAGATTATTTTATTTAATAAAAAGGAATTGTTTTCTTTTAATTAAATAAGATAATTGATGAAATGATCAAACCTTAGGAAATATTGAAATAAATGAATTAATTACAATTTGATCAAGGAAATTGATTTGAATTGAAAATGTTGCAAAGCATTGATTCAGGAATTTGATAAATGGGGGCCCATAGTCCAGGCGACCATTTTAGGGTGCATACATTTGCCCCTCTTTGACTAATGTGTGATCTTGATGGGAACACATGTAGTCAAAGAATGCACTTGAAGTGTGAGATCAATTTGGGATCAAAAAACAACCCACACGTGTGATCTTTATGGGAACACATCGAGACAAAGATAAGCTATTTGAAAAAGACAAGTTCAACACCCCTATAAAAAGGTAATTGACATGTCCAAGATAAGAATCTCATGCAAGGTTGCCCCAAGCGAAGCGCTTGATAGGATTGATAAAGCTGAATCAAGTATTGAAGTTTGATAGGTACTACCCCCTCGTGATCGAAATCAAAATGAGATAGAGGAAAAACAACAATTTGATAAATTTGATCAAATCAAACTAAAGATAAGGTTCTTGATGTAAGATGAAAGATATAAGGATCACTGAACCAAGGTAGATCATCAAGCATGAAAGATCATGCCCCAAGGTGGAAAGAAACGGAGAGAAGAAAGTGAATTTACCTTAGGAAGTAAAATGCCCCAAAATTAATCAACTATTTAAGATAGAGAATTTTGATTGAGAACACGAAAGAAGATAAGGAAATGAAGATCAAACATGACCACAATTGATTTAAAAGTCCACAAGAAAGATGAAGAAAACCCTCTCAAACTCATAATGCAGCCTAAAATGCAAACTAACATGAATTCTAACAATGCAAGCTCTATGAAAATGCAAAGGTGTACTTGCAATAGAGCAACTTTAACATAGGACTTTGTGTTCATCATTCATTATAGAATGTTGAGGAACTTATTTTCATCATTGGACCATTATTAACGGACATTGGAAAATCACACAATCATCACTAGTCATGAGTGCAACTATGAAGATATGAATGTGATTTATATCGGATTAGAATGTGGAAAGATTCTAACATAAGAATCAAAGACATAAAGGTCAAGATGACTGTGATGTTAGCTTACCCAATTTAATATAGCAAAACCACGCTCGCATCAAGGCATAGAGGCCAGGATGACCAGCAGAACGATTGTGAAAAAATAGTGAAGCATAAAGTAGGAAGAAAATGAAAACATGTCCCATGCCCCAAGTCCCCTAGCTATGCATCCCGAAGAGACTTATTAGACAAGAACACTCAATGAAAATCAATAACAATCAGCACACAAAGAAAAGATCATGACATAACTCAAGCATTAAGTGTTGTGTTTAAAAATTTAAGTGTGTTAACTGATACTGAGTTTCGAGGATAAGGATTGAATTCTCGCAAGTAGGTAAGACCACATGACAAAGTGGGGTAAGACCAAACCGATAAGTGTTGAAAAAGACTCGATGTCAGGGATTGACATTAAAAAATACAGTTGGGGTGGTGTTGAAAAACACCATTTCTGAGGCGTCCTAAAGACTAACGCATCCAAGAGACCAAAGCTAACATAGTTATGCCCCTAGATAAAGACAAAGACCAAATCCAAACCAAGGCAACAAGGACAAGGCATGATGGAGAAAGGCTAAGTGTCAAGGACATGCGCTAAGAAATAGGGGTGCAAAGGCCTCAAGTAGCGCCCATTTCCAGGTTTTCACCACTTGGATTTTATTACAATTTTTTCTCTTTCATTTTTTTCATTTTTTTTTCTTTTTTTTCAAGACTTTTTATATTTTTTTTGAATTTTTGCTACCAAGGTGCATGTTTCCAGGTTTTCACCAAGGCACTTTTTTAATTTTTATTTTATTTTTTAATTTTTTTTAATTTTTAAAATTTTTTGATTTTTAATATTTTTGGAATATATAATTTTTTTGAGATACATCAAAGCGCCTATTGCTAGGTTTTCACTAAGATAATTTTTTCAAGACATTTTCTGATTTTTAGTATTTTTGACAATATATCATTTTTTGGATTTTTTCAAGATCAATAATTATGTACAAAGGATGTCCCCAGACAGAATGGGCATCAAACTCCCAAGAAAGATCACATCGCGTAGTCCCAATGTTTAGCAAGGTGGAGGACATGAGGGATTAGAAAGCTAGTGGAAGAGATGGAAGATAGGAGAATGAAAGAGAATGAAGGGAATAAATCCTCAAAGGAAAATTCCTCAAGAGTACCCAAGCTAGGGAAAAGAAAAGAAACATCATGTAAAGCACATTTGGACAAGCAATGAAAGGCCAGCATAGGATAAGTCACAAAAGCATAATGCAAGAGTAGGAAAGGATGTAGTCCAAAGGAGTAGACATGTCAAGAGGCTTCATAGCACCATGTTTTAC
>MU225172.1:1575948-1590172 GCA_018584345.1 Thuja plicata | reverse complement strand
AACCAGAGTATCCATCTAAGAGTGAGAATCTCTCAGAACCTGAAACATATTGTAAAATCTATTCCATGGAAGGAAGAGGGTGTCTATCTTTCAGAGATGCCCTATTAAGGTCTCTAAAATCTACACACAGTCTTATCTCTCCGTTCTTCTTCCTTACTGGTACTAAATTAGAAACCCAAGATGTGTGCTTAATAGGAAATATAATACCACCATCTAGAAGTTTCCTCAGCTCTTCTAGCATTAATAGCTCTAATTTGGATTTATAGGCCTTTGCTTTTGTCTAATTGACCTAGCATTTGGTTCCAATTCTGTAGTATGCTGAGTTAATTTGGGATCAAAACCTTTTAAATCAAAGTAATCCCATGCAAAAACATCATTGTACTCTATAAAAAGATCAATAAATAGTCCTTTTTCTTCTAGAGAATTTATTTTACCAACCTTCAACCGCTTATCTCTGAAAATTTCCACTTTTTCATAATGATCTTCTTCAATCAGCAAGCTGGTTTTACCCTTTTTAAATTGGTCTTCAGAATTAAAAGCTGATTCCAAGCTTACTAATCCCTTTGGAAATTTGTTGGTTTTCAATTGAAAATCTGATCTTCCATTTGTTGAATGTTCTTGTTATCTCTTGAAGCTGAAAAACCATCTGTTTCTGTCAAAAAACTTAGGATATGTTCATTAGTATTGAAAACCTGCCAATAAATGTCACTATCCAGAATGGATGGCCTGAAAATTATCTTAATATGTGACTGATCTAAAATTATTCCTTTATTTTCTATTATTGCAATATGAGCACCAATACCAGTCAGCCTATCAGCATGTGTATTTTCCCTTCTAGGAATTGAAATCAGGTTGAAAGCATCAAATCCATCTAGAATATCAAAAACTCTAGATTTATACATCTTAAGCAGATCATTTTTAACAGTATTGATGCCTCTCACCTGCTTAACAATAAGCTCGCTGTCTCCAAATGCTCTTAGACATTTGATACCTTTCAATCTTGCCCATTATAATCCCTGGATTAGACTTTCATATTCAGCCACATTGTTAGAACAAGGAAAAGACAACTTAAATGCAGCATAAAACTTATCCCCATTAGGTGAAACCAACATGACCCCTACACCAACTCCATCCTTGTTCTTTGACCCATCAAAAAAAAAATCCCAAAGCTGGTTAGATACATCAGATTCAGATTTCGGGTCTTTAATAAAGTTAGGAACTATTGAATCAGATTCTAAAATCATGTAATTTCCAAAACCAACATCAAACACATCCATCTCTTGGTCATTTCTAGCTGCCCATTCATCAAGAACCATATCGGGATACTCCTCAGTTTGTGTGTTATAAGATGAAGTCTCATTGATTTCATCTGGATCCAACTTGCATTTATAGGGTTGGGATTATAAGGCTCTATATGGTCTTTGGCCCATGATTCTAACTTTATGGTCACTTTAGTACCATACCTAGTTCTGAAATATAGGTGAGACCAATTTGATGAGAAATATCCATCTATCTTGGCTGTGAAATCTCTTGATAAACATAGAGCAAAATAAGGTGGTAGATCTGTGACAAAGATATCTTGGGAAATGGAGAAATTTGGACATGAGTGCAAGGTTAGACTTGCATTTTTAACAACCCCAATTGTTTTAACTAAAGAACCATCAAGTTGAACAACTCCTTTCTCAAGAGGTTCATACTTCAAATCCAATATATCAGCTATACTCTTTGGCATGACAGTGTTAGTTGCACCACTGTTAACCATACAATTATGCACTAATTTGTTTCCAATGATTAAAGAAACATAGAAATGAGGAGGCTTAACATTTGCAAGTTTCTTACCTCCCTTTTCTATCACCTTTTGCATATTTTCTGATTTTCTTTTAGGTTGTATTGCTGGCTGCTTTAATTCTATAGCATTTCTTCTCTCTTGTGATTCTTGCTGATGTACTTTACCAATCTTCTTTTCCTTGTGTTTGGCTAATTCATCCTGAACCACTAAAGGCTCTGAATTGGCCAAGACCACTCTAGGAGGATTACTTACAGCTTGATGTGGAATTGCTGTCCCTTTTGATAGTTCCTCCTTTAATAAATCAGTTTACCCTGGAATAGCTAATGAATCCCACATGGAAATAGAAACATTCATCTTTTTCATATTATCAACAATGTTGTAAGGAACAGAAAATTGTACCTTCTGAGGAGACTTACTAATACTCTGATCTGGCTATTTCTAATACTGCATTGTTTTGTTTGCATGAATAGGGGCTCCCTTTAGGATTGAAACTGGCAGAGTGAGTGACGATTGATTTGTAGCAGCAATCCCAGCAGTTGATTTCTCTGATTCCGGGGCTCTCTTCTTGGCTCTAGTATTTGCTGATATGGATGAGTCACCATTTACTCCACAGAACTCTTCCTCTTGCCAATTGAGGAATGCAGTGTTAGGGGCAGATGTATCACAGTGTTGCTGAGCCTCTTCAGTAGGTTGTGAATCTATGATACTCTGAACCATTAAGGCTTGATTGAGCACTCCATTCATACACTTAGACTGATTATGTTGTTCATTATAGGGATAACACCATTCATAATCTGCAACAAGGTTATTCTAGCTAGTAACAATATCCTTAACAACATTTAGAGATACTGGATTGTATGTCATATAAGGCCTTTGATTCTATTGTTTCCTATTTGCATTACTATTTCCTTGATATGGCTGCTTATTGCCTTGATAACTGGGATGATTAGCCTGCTGAGATGAGGAACTAGCAAATTGACTTTGAGCATGGGCTACAGGATGGCTTTGTTGATTTTTTAGGTTGACTAATTCATTTCCAAAAGTTTGTAGCAAGCTCTCAATTTTTTGCTGACTATCTTTTATGCTTTGCAATTCACTAGGAGGAACCATAGGCATGATTTCTTCACTATTGTAAGATGGAAATGGAGCTATTGGTGGAGTAATCAATGGCATATTGGGCTGGATATTTGGAAAGTAAGGCATGGGTGGCCTAGGAGCTATCTTTCCTGCCTAAATGAGACTATTCTCTGCTCTAATTGCAATATCATAGGCTTAGGGTAAAGAATTTCCTCTCATTGACTGGATCATTACTGAAATATCACTATTCAAGCTTTTGAGAAAGTATAGAAAAGCATATTCGGCGGAGGGTCTTACCATGGTAGGAATCCTATTCCAAGTCTTCTAGAATCTGAGATTAAAATCACTTAACTCTTCCTGAGGAGCCCTTTTGATAGTAGTTAATTGCTCCACTAAAGAAAAATTATTAGATTTGTCCTCAAAAAACTTAGAAAGCCTATCCCGAAAAACATCCCAAGTAGCAATAGAATTCACTGGAAGATTTCTAAACAAATCAAGAGTTTTACCTTTAAGTGATGCAGCCAATAGCTTCATAGCCACATCTTCCTTCATGACATAGTGGACATTGCACAGGGATGCAATATCTCTGATGTGTTCAATAGCTATCACCTGACCTTCTCCGGTGAACGATGGAAGACCTTTCAAGGTAGCCAAGGGTATATTGTTGTGATTTGCAATGTGGAGAGGACTACCTTGATCAAAAGGGACAAAAGGTAGATTTCTTGCCATTCTTGTTGTTGGTGGTACTTGTTGCTAAATAGTAGGTACAAAAGGAGGTTGAGTATGCTGAACTACCTTCCTTTGGTAAGTCTTCAAATTATGGGGATTTGTTGTAGTAACACTCGTAGAAGCTCCAAAATTAGAATTATTTATAGACAAATCTTCAATCCTTGGAAACTCTGATTTGGAATTAGTAGGAACACTTAGATCTTCAGGAAGATTAATTTCTTTAATAATAACCTCAAGTTCTTCTAAATTCACAGCTTGATCTTCAAAAATGGGATTATCAAATGAAGAAAAATTTGAACTTAATAAAGCACCTCTTCGATCATGTGATGTTCTTCCATCTCTAGATGCTCTTCCTCCTATTCTATTTGTCTGTAACTCCTGGTACATGAATCCTTGCTTGTTTGATCTTGTTGGAGTTCTGCTCATTAAAATCCACACTGAAAGCTAAAATCAATCACAAACTTAAATCAGAACTGAGAAGCAGTTCGCTATCCCACCGGGCATGCCAAAACTGTTCAGGCTTAGAATTGTCACCCTAACTCGGGCATTAGGGATATACGAAAATTCCATCCTAACAATGGAAACCTCTCCTAGCTATGAATAGACTATGAATGAAGAGGAATCTCTGGATTCTAGGCCGGTTCCTATAAAATATGGGATATCACTCTCCTGATTTGTAATTTTGTATTATGGAAAGAGGGAGAAAGTTCTAAAACTGAATGGGAAATGGGGTGATACACCAAGAATGAGTTCAGATTTCTGATGAAAAGACAAAAATAGTAACTCCAACTCACATATCAAAAGCTTGACCCTTCAAATCTCTAATCAACATATAGGCTAACAGACCTTACTACTAGAGTTAAACCACAAATAGCTCAGATAGTTCACAAACATACATTTTCCATACAAGGTTTTAAATAACTGATCACCTTAAGAAGGAGTTTAGAAACACTCACTTCTCTTGGATAACAATGAAAACAACACTTGCAAAGAAACATGAAATAGGATTATAGAATCAAAACTCCACATGTATGAGCCAAAATATCTGCTTTATTCTTCACCAAAATCTAACAGAATGTGATTACAAAAAGGAATCTAAGGCATCAAGGAACAATGAGTTCACTTTTAACCTTTTCCCCAATATCTGCAACTCAAAGGATACAAAAATGAAAGAAACATAGCTATAGGAATAGTAGAAATTCACTAAGCTAATTCTCCACCAAATTTGACCCCCTTCAAAATAAGCAGATTCTCTCTCTAAATAGCCAACATGGCTTAATTCAAATCAGGCTTCCCTCCAAAACTAACTTACCACAAGCAAGACACTAAACTCATAATTAAATCCCCCAAAACTAGCCCTAATAATAGCACCCCTAAGGTCTATCAATGTGATACATCTCTTTGCTAAGTTTTATCAACCTAATTTGAATATACAATATAAAAAACCCCACTTAGCAAACTGAGAGGGACATAACCCTAACCACTACTCAACATCATCACCATACATAAACTCTATTGCCACCACACCCGAGCATTGGAAGTAACTGTAGTTTGTCTTGAATTCGATGTTGATATGACCATCTTTAAAGAAAAGATAGTTGCAGATGTCATGGCACTTAAAAGTACCAATGTGGCTCTGTACAAGGGATGTCGATGCACTGGTACTGACATAGCATTTACTTCATCTATCAGCGGTCTTCAATTTTGATTAAAACACATTGCATTTGTTTGTTGACTCATTTTGCATCCTAGGGTTTTTTGTTGTAATGCCGCCATGTTGGTTTCAAAACCATGATCATCTGCAATGAAATCCACCATGTTCTGTGGGAAATAACTTCTATTTTGAGCTCTTAGTAGGAAGGAAAATATGTAGTTTTGTTTTCCATAACACATGGCATCTTTTGTTCTGAGTCTTACTTCAAAGGCCACGGATTTTGATCTGTTGTTTGCTTGAACACGGGCCCCAACTATAAGTTTATTTTGCACTTGTTTAATGTTGAGATGTTTTGCTGATATTGCACCATAATACATGGCGTTGAATAATGATTTGCAACTCAAATGTTTTACCTCCATCGCGGGTTTTGAACTTGCAGTGTATAATGAAGACTCGGGCTCTTTGTTTGTAACTACCACCACTGCATTTTGAAAGTTATCACCACTGCCACCTTGGAATGGTTTGGAGCTATGGCTGAGGTGTTGAGCCCACAAACTCTGATTTATGAACTGGAGATGTCCCAGCCACAGCTTCAGGACTCATCCCCAGTTTGTTTTGTAACATGGAATCATATCATTGTTGTCGACCTCGAGCTGTGGTTGAAATATTGTGAAAACTCATCTCAGCCACAACTTCAGACATATCCCCAGTTTGTAGCGCGGCCATAAAAAACCACCACTGCATCCTTCCTTCAGACCCGCGAGTAACAGACCAATTTATGAATGTTTTTATGTGACCACCATGCGGGTTTTCTGGGAACCGCAACTCTCTTTAGCATTGGAAAAAATGGAGCTTATGACTGGAAGATGGAGTATATACATTTGATTTTTCCTTAGCTTCATGACATCTTTTAATCATAAGCTTCACATTTTTTGATGCAAGTTGCTACAGACATAAATGAAGACACATCTCTTTGTCAAAAAGATAAGTCAACTCCTATTTTTCTTTTATTCTCTGCTCTTTAATATGATCTTCACTTGCTATATGTTGGTACTCTATTTGATGTTTAACTGTATAGCTTTAAACCACTGCTGAACTATTACGCTTGTTTTCGAGCTCATGAACCTCGGCTCTGCTCAATGTCGAAGCTCACTGTCTGATTTCATCTATTTTTTATGTATGTTGGTATTTTTATGTTTGACTATAGCTAAAAACCCACATACAACTTTCAAAACAAGTATACGTTCACTGTCGAACCCATTACTGCAACACTACTTGTTGTCGATCCTTCACTGTCATCTTTTCATGGGGGCTTTGCACTTGCTTTAATGTTTTAATAAAAATACCATTACTATTGTCTTCAAATACCAGTAATTAGCAAATAGGATATATGTTTCTTTGTTTAATGACATTCTATTGTTTGAAAAAGAAACATACATAAGATTTTTAATTGCAACATTATGTTGAAAACACTATGAATTTACAATTTTGATGATAGTACCGAGCATCTTTGTTAGCATTTATACATAAACATGTTGAATATGCTACTGTTCATTAATGTAGAAATACACTATTTTTTCTTGAAGTACTTAGAAAAGAACAAACCCATGGGGTTTGAGCACGAGCTCATGACTCCCATGGATTTTACTTCAAAATAGTAAACTCATTATGCATATATAATTCTTGCCCTGTTACATGCTCTGTTCTGTTATCAGGAATGTTCATCTTTTCAAAACATCTATATGAGATGTAAACTTTGCAAAAATAAATTGTCTCAGTCAGTGTGTCTAAAATAGATTATGTATTGCAATATTTCATCATGATCAATCATTTTTAGAAAAATGTAGCTTATGGATATTTTTTAATACTTTTCCATTATGTTTTTTCTCTGTACACGCACACTCATGCTGATTTAGTTAACTTTTACAAATGTATAGCAGCCAAATATATGTGAAGAAATACTTACTGTAACAGCACTTTCACACTTTCCATTAATTGCATAAAAATAGTGAATTTACAGAGTCTTTCAATTCTGTAATTCATCAGCTTTCTTCGTTCATGTCATTTCTGCAGCATCTTTGACTCCTTCATATATTTGTACCTCATCCTTCTTATGTACATGAGCAATAACCTTCTGAGATATCATCCATCCTTTTTCATATAATGCCTTATATGAAGTTTGAGCATGGGCTCGTGACATCCATTGCATCATTTTCTTTTTTGTTTCCTGCATTCAGTTATAGATACCTGCCCACTTGCACACAAAATAACACTCAAGCTGTTAGGTCATCAAATCATATACACTAGTCAATGTTTGTGAGTGAATATAAGATAAAATTCACTCATGAATACTAGTTGGTTTGTGTTATTTGATGAACTCATAGGTTGATCTAATCATGAAAAAGGTTTCTTAGATGGTAATACTAAGTCCCTTTTATTCAGATATCTGATTATATAAAGAAGAAGAACATGTATTAGAGTGATCATACATAGCAAAAGGTTTCATGTTTAGAACAAGTCCCTTTAATACTATTCTTTAGATATTATGGATGATTGTTTTCTCATTGCATTGATTTCATTAGATTAATATGCAGTTTTCAGAAAGATTGATTGTGTGTTGTTTATGTTCCATGTATTGCTTAGATCCAACTGGATCTAACATCTCTTTCACCATGATGCAGGTAAACCCTAAGAAGACCTATATGTAGATGAGGATGGACTATGAAGACCTAGGACCTAATATGAAACCAGTAATGAAGACCTAACATGCAAGCATTAAAAAACAACCAACAGGCAATGCATGGGACCTCTACTCCATACTTTCAATTATGCCTCTTATTCTGCAATGTACTATTGTTTTGACATGAAAAGAAAGATGAAATAACATTTGTATAATACATTCATCTTGAATGCACAATGTAATTGATCAGAATTGTATTTTAGAAATTCTGGAATGTGATCAATTCTTAGAGTACAAAATGACAATTTTCTGAAAATGAATGTAATTATGAAATGTTGATTAATAATACCTAAAGGATAATATTAATGGGACCTCTAAAATGCAATCTCTTCCTGATTATGATAATTTGATGCATGCTGAAAATTAGGATAACAATAATAATGCATTATTATCCTATGAAATTAAATACAAATGCAAGATTGATCTATGAAAGGACACATGAATCTAATCTAACATGCAAGTGCAAAATTTAATCTAAATGGATTGCCATGGGGCATGAAAGAAGAAGACAAGAAGAGAATAGTTGCAATATTCAAGCTCAAGTGCTCAAAATCTCCTCCAAAATTGCTCTCCAAACCTGCAGCATAACAATAGCCTAAAATCTTGATCCATGAAATGAGAAGGAGAGGTTTCCTTATAAAGAGCAATGGATGGTAGAGATTAAGAGGCAAAATCAAAGGCTATGATTAAGAGGCAAAAAAAGGCCACCACTTAGGAGGATGTGTAGAAAAAGAAACTTTATTTATTTTTATTTTTATTTATTTCCTTTTTCAACAAAGAAGGATTTAAGTTGGGGTTTTTATTTAATTAAAAGAGGGATTTTCTTTTAATTAAATAAGATTATTTAATTTAATTAAAAGGTATATTTTAATTAAATGAGATAATATTATTTAATTAAGAGGGATTTTAATTAAATAAGATAAGATTATTTAATTAAAAAGGAATTTTAATTAAATAAGATTATTTTATTTGATAAAAAGGAATTATTTTCTTTTAATTAAATAAGATAATTTATAAAACAATCAAACCTTAGGAAATATTGAAATAAATGAATTAATTACGATTTGATCAAGGAAATTGATTTGAATTGAAAATGTTGCAAAGCATTGATTCAGGAATTTGATAAATTGATAAATAGGGGCCCATAGTCCAGGCGAGCATTTTTGGGTGCATACAGGTAGGTATTAATACCAAAGGTAGACCAAGGTAAGTGGAAGGAAAAGAACCAATTTTGCAATTAATTATTTTGGCAATTCTATTCTGTCTTTCCATCGTCCTGTTAATAAAAAATAGAGAGCTCTTGTTCCAATTAACAATTTGACCAGTAGCCTGAGAATAATTAGAAAGTTCATGTTTAATCATTATGGCATCCTGGATGTCAAAGAGCCCATGATAACAATGTCATAAAAAAATTTCTCATGGGAATACGGCCTAGAAGAAGAGGAAAGAGTGAGACCCTTGATGGATCCATCAATTGCCAGTCTCTAGCGACCAAGACACTTTGGCAGAATGGAAAAGAGAATAGGGGACAAGGGATCACCTTGATGGAGCCCCTGGAAGGCTTGAAGAATCTGGAAAAAGAGTCATTCACAATAATCGTATCCATAGAATTATTATTGAGCTAGAAAACCAGCTGCAAGAATTTATCACAGAAAGTAAAGGAACGAAGAACCTTGATCAAAAAATCCCAATCCACCCAGTCAGAAGCCTTCAAGAGATCAAGTTTCAATAGAAAACGATAGTTATTAGAGGAGTGAGTAGAGAAAATTACCTCGTGCACCTTCATTATGAAATCAAGAATTTGTCTGCCAGGGACAAAACCACTCTGTTGGGGAGAGATAATATTGGGGAGAATAGTCAGCAGTCTAAGGGTGAGAACCTTGGGAAAAATCTTGTACACCAAATTACGTAAATTGATCAACCTAAAGGAATCCACAAAATCAGCCCCAGGTTTTTTGGGAATCAATACAATGAAGGTAGCATTGATTTATTTAAGCATAGTCCTTGGCCCAAAGAATTCTTTCACAACATTGCAGATTTCCAACCCCATGATGTGCCAAAATTTATGGAAAAAGAACAAAGGAAACCCATCTGGGCTCGGGGACTTATCACCCTCTAAGGAGAAAAAAGAAAGCTTGATTTCCTCCGAGGATGGGATAGCAGTTAGCTTCTTATTAGTAACATCATCCAGGATGGAGGGGATAGAATCAAGAAGCAAGGATTTGTTTTCTAGGGAAAGAATATTATCTTTAGATAAGATAGAAGAGAAAAAGTCAACCATAGCCAAGGAAATGTCCTTATCATTAATTACCACATCAGAATCCAACCTGAGTCTAGAAATTCTATTGGCAGCTCTATGTTTAGAAGAAAACATATGGTAGAACCTGGTGTTCTTATCTCCAGCTTTCAGCCATAGTGATCTTGACCATTGTCTCCAGTACACTTCCTCTTTGGATATGATATTATGAGTTTTGGCCAAAAGAGTCTCCTCCCTATCCTTAAGATCTCGAGACATGCCTATCTGTAGGATAGTTTCCTGAATATCGTTAAGCTCCTTTTTCAAATCATGCTTTGTTTTAAAAATGTACTCGTACACTTCCTTACTCCAAGATTTAATATTTTGTTTAATATGCTGGAGTTTCTTAGACACCCTAAACATAGAAGTACCCAGAATGTTAACATTTCACCAATCACTAATCCTCTTCTCAATCTCCGTGTCATCTATCTACATTTTATCAAATCTAAAGGGAATATTACTAGTAACCTTAATCAAGTCAGCCACAAAGGAGATAGGGAAGTGATCGGACCCAACCTTTGTGAGAGAGGAAAGTGAAGAACAAAATTTGTTGAACCAACTACCAGAGATCAAAGCATGATCAACGCATACCTGAATAAGATCCATTACCAACTCTTCTATTAGACCAAGTATAATTAACCCCTTGGAGATCAATATCAAAGAGAGCATGTCTATTAACAAAGTCTGTGAGCTCAACTCTACCATCTAGTTGACTCTGGCTATCAACCCCTCCAAACTTCTCATTATCTTTCAAAGGAAAGTTGAAATCTCTTGTAACCAGCTAGGGAGAATCATGGAAAGAAAGCCTTTAATTCTCAACCAAATTCCATTACTAAGCCCTACCAGGTTTGGGATTAGGAGCATAAATATTAATAGTAACCCATTCAAAATCAGACTTGAGGTGGATGAATTTAATGCTCAGGCAGTTCAAGTTATCACCTAAAACTTCACCTCTAATATTATTCTAGATCCAAAAGATAGTTATACCAACCGAGGCTCCATCAGAGCTAGAGCTAGTAACACCACCATTTTTAAAGATTCTAATTTTTTCCACTTTTTCTTTCACCATCTTAGTCTCCTGAACAAGAATGATATTATTTTTTTGATCTCTAACCAAGTTGCTAAGCGTATCCTACTTATGGGAGGCATTCAATCCCCTGATATTCCACAAAATGACTTTCAATTTTCTCTATCCTTCGGGTTCCACTAGCCGTCGGTGTTTGCAGTCACTTAGTGAATGCTAGTATTTTATGCATTACTGAAAGCATAATCTTTATCTCTCTAATTCTATGAATTCTTTGACACTTTGAATATAACCGATCAAATTATATCAAGTTGACATTGAAATGATAATACAATCCATTAACTGACTTAATGTCGTGCATTATCTTTCTGCATTTTGATGATCAACTTAACATCTTCAAACATTCAATTAGTTACATGTCATCAATCTCTCCCTTTGGAATTAATGGTAACATACTAAATTATCATGTTAGAGGTGGTCCCACAATAGTGTGTCCCACTTTTTGGCCAACTTTGACACAGACATCAATATTCTGAGAAAAAACTTCACTTTCAAACACCTATTGCCACAAAACTATTATGAATTTGAAGATGATGTAAACTATGGTATTTTAGCATTTTCTATATAGTTTCTAAATATATTTAAAAAAAAAAAAAAATTAAATTCATTTTTCCTTCTCCTTCTAAAAGTGGTTTGTGTAAAAAAAATGTGTTTTTAAGAAGTGACTGTCACTTGGATCAGCATAAATTTTTTTAAAATATGATAACGATGCAATTCTTTTGAGATTATATTTTTAACTTCAATATATAGAGGATGTAATTGGTTTCATTCATTTTGGGTCAATATTTCATAGTTTATTAAGTTCTAAAGTTACAGTAACTATAATTTCGATAGGTCGCTTGGATCACTCTAACTTGATCTCTATATATCGAAATTCATTTTTTTTTACTTTCATAGAAAGGTAACACAAATACGCTTTTCTTACGTAAATTTTTCATTTTTTTTTTTTGTAATTTACTATTTTTTCCAAAGCCTTGAAGAGATAGGTTGTTGAATGACCAAACAACATATGTTTAGTTAAAGTAATATTTGAAAGCGATAATGAACTCAATACGTATTAAAATTATTTTCATTAGAAATGTGGTTCTGAATCGCATCATTTGGCATCATGTGTTTCAAAAAATCATTTGATTTGGTCCTTGTCCCAGGCCTTGAAAGGCCATTTTTAGGAGGTTTTTTTTTCTCAGGGAAAATTTTCATTTTAGGGGTCTTCACATGAAGACCCCCTTCGCGTGAAGAGGTCTAAAAGTCTTCACGCGAAGACCCTTCGCATGAAGACCCCTGTGTGAAAAGTCCAGCAAGAATCACCCCGCTGGAATTTTACCTGGGGTACTTCGCATGAACTAGGTCGGCCATTTTGAATTTGTTTTTTTTGAAAATTTAGAATGGTATAAAAGTAATGTTTTTTCTTTTCATTTTTTTACCGAATTACAAAATTTGAATTCACTTTTTCTATTATTGATCAATTTTTACAAAGGCATTTTTTGGAGAATGATTGTTATTTCTATTTTTTTTAAGGCTTAATTTTGGAGAGGAGAAATATTATATCAATGTATTTTTTTGAAGAAAATAATTATTTTTGTTGTTCTTTTGGAAGAGATTTTTTGAAGAGAAGAAATGGGGAACAAGAAGGGAAGACAACGCAAATCTTCTAGAAAAAGGTCACCTGGTACCAAACAAAGAAATCGTGAAGCTTCATTGGCATATTATCATAAAACTAAAGAAGGTGAAGGACAAGCTAAAGTAGGAGGGTCAAGTGAAGTTGAAGAATTGCACATTGAAGATGGGTCAGGATCACTCCCTATGGAAGCTCAATAAATTGATGTTGGAGAAGGTTCAGGATCATGTGCTCCTACTGGTATGGATGAACTTCTAAATTTAGCTCAAACTGTAAAGAGAAGTATTAATTATAGAAACTTAGATCATTTACTTACAATGGATGTGGAGAATTTGAGATCACTTGCTAATGTTCGACCCTTAAGTATTGTTAAGAAGAGGTCAATGAATATCATAGCAAGAGAAATATTGTCTAAATTTGATAATTTAGAAATACTTGAACAAGCCCAATTGCTTTTAGTTGTCCTTATAAACAAAAATTTGGAAGGGGCATTAAACTTATTGGGTATAGACGCAACATCCAAGAAAATAAAAGTTGTTGACATTCAAACTAATATGTTTGAAAATATTAGGAAAGGTTTGAACCAGGTAGGGAAGCGATCTCAAACTAAAGATAATACCTTTACAAGAAAATTTATGTTTTCATTCATTATAGGTAACACTATGCTCCGAAAAAGATTAATATCTTCAGTTTCATCTTGGATTGGTTTTAGTAGGAAAACAATATCATGATATGTTAATAGGAGAATGATTTTGGATGATAGCACCTTGGAAGGCAATTGGGAAATAATGTGTAGAGCTCCTCATTCTGATAGGATTGATGGAGGAATCAAGAATTTTGTCACATTGTTTTGGAATGATAATACACGTCCTTCATCAAACAGTAGAGATGTTATTAGACATGGAATTTCAGCTAATCAATATGAATATCATACGAAAGATTGGTTGGACACAACACAACATGAAATATATGTGTCATTTTTTAGTTCAAACCCTAATATAAAGATTGGGCAAACATTGTTTGAAAGATTGAATCCATATTATATCAAGACAAACAAAGTGTTTGAAACTTGTTGTCATTATCATATTGAATTTGATCTCCACTATTAGGTTTTTTGAAAGTTTGTAGAAGACACTTATGGTTTTGAAAATGCTCCTCCTAGTAGATGAAGTGAGTTCATCTCATCCATTTTATGTGACAAAAGAGATGATGCAGCTGGACAAATAAATTGCATAAA
>MU225172.1:1528983-1575898 GCA_018584345.1 Thuja plicata | reverse complement strand
AAATATGTAAAGAATGAAACAAAATTTGGGAAAGAATCCAAAAGGTTAGAATATGTTGAAGAGGAGATAAATTTTGGATTATTTATGGACAAATTTAAAAAATTGATTCAACCCTACATTCATCATGTTTTTTTTACAAAGTGGCAAGCACAACAATTCCAAACACTGAGAGAATTTCCCACTTGGAACTATTGTATCAGTTGTTGATTTTGCAGAAAACTATTCATTTACTCATTAAAAGGCAATTCAATTGGAATACTATTTTTAGAGAAAATTACTATTATGGTACATGTGTGTTATCAACACGCATAATTAGATTTGGATGGTATTCAGAGCACATTTGAAGCATAGGTCATCAAGAAGGAATATCATTTTTATATAAGTGATGATAGAGAGCATGACATTCATTATGTAGAACACTGCTTCAAGATATTTTTCCAAAATTGAAAGAAAGAGGTATAAAAATTGATAAACATTATGTTTGGTCAGATGGATGTGTTGCACAATTCAAATCATTCAGACCCTTTTATGTACTATGTAGATATCATCATAATGAAAACATACCACATGTCTAGAGTTTCTTTGAGAGTGGACATGGAAAAGGTGAACATGATGATGTTGGAGCTTGCATCAAATGTGCTATACGAAAGTATCAAATGAATTATAAGGGAGTTCATATAAAAAATGCACAATATGTTGTTGAATGGTGCAAGACACATTTCACACCAAATGAGAATGACATGTCATCAGGAATGACTAAACTGGTAGCACATAGAAAATTTTGGGAGATAAAAGGTATGCACGCATTTTTAAATTATTCAAGTGCTTAAATTTGTTATCTACATTCTTTATTCAAATTATATTTATAGAATGTAATATTATATATGCATTTTTTTAGGTGTGGATAGAAAAATTATGCATGGTTACAAGTGAATAGAAAGGACGCGATCTTTGCATTCAGTTATGAGTATGAATTATCGCAATTGGACATTGAACACTAGGGACTACTCATGCTTTTGTTTTTACTACATTGCTGACAATTATGAGGAATGCATCAATCAAGACCGTGGATATGTAGGTGCATGGAATCTAGTGCCACTAGTTGTTACTGATACATTTGATAGAGATGAAGATGAAAACTTTGATGATGATCCTTTGATTTCTACTGATTACGATCATATCTTGGGATTGGTCGAAATGGGTAAGTAAATATTTCACATTATATGGTCCACTGAGTTGCATGTATTTAGATATCTATAGATAGATAGATCTATAGATTGAACTAAGTAAATTCTAATATCTCACATGTGTGTGTGTGTGTGTGTGTGTGTGTATATTTATTTATTTATTTATTTTGCAGGAGATGTCTTTGTAGTGATTATTGAGCATGAAAATGTTAAAGGAGTTGGTTATTATTCCCCATAGGTTTGTATGCTTTACATCAATATATTGAACTCAATTTGTAAATTTTTAGTTTTAACCTTTTAACAAATTTCAAATTTAGTTTGTTTCAATTTATATTGTTAAAATTTGTGACCTGCAGGTTCAGTTGTTTTAGAGGGAACTTATTTCAAGAAAATCAAAGTAATTCAGCATGGTATTCACTTTTTTGATTACCAACCAGACAATAAGGTCTTTCAGTATAGTCACCTAGTAGTTTCCACCTCTATTTGTCTCCATATAGTTAAATCTCAACATGGACGTCGTAAGTGGAGACTAGATAGTGAAGATCATGAGAGAATATTACATGTTCTCCATGAAAGGTCTGAACCACTTGAGTTGGTCTAAAAATTATAATATGTATGTACCTATTTCATGTGTTAAGAACTACTTGATATTTGTGGATTAAATTGACTATGTTCTTTGTTGATATATTTAAACATATGATGGACTATAATTTGTTGATATATTCAAACATATGATGGATTTGTTGATATGTATGGTTTTATATGTATGCTTTGATTCTTCAATTATTTTTATAGATTTCTTAAATTAGTTAAAGATCCCCTTAAGATATTAGTAATTATTTCTAGAATGAGCTAAATACTTATTGTCCATTAGTTACATGTATTAACTTGTTATTTTTTATGATATTAATTCTAGATCCCCTTAAGACATTTGTTCGATTACTAATGACATTTTATAGATTACTTAAATGTATGCTTTGATTTTTTAATGATTTTTATAGATTTCTTAAATTAGTTAAAGATCCCCTTAAGACATTAGTTTGAACACTAAAACATGATGAAATTAGTTCTAGAATGAGTTATAGTACTTATTGTCCATTAGTTACATACATATTAACTTGTTATTTTTTATGATATTAATTCTAGATCCCCTTAAGACATTCCCTTAAGACATTTATTAGATTACTAATGACATTTTTTAGATTACTTAAATGTATGCTTTGATTGTTCAATGATTTTTATAGATTTCTTAAATTAGTTAAAGATCCCCTTAAGACATTAGTTTGAATACTAAAACATGATGAAATTAGTTCTAGAATGAGTTATAGTACTTATTATCCATTAGTTACATACATATTAACTTGTTATTTTTTATGATATTAATTCTAGATCCCCTTAAGACATTTGTTAGATTAGTAATGACATTTTTTAGATTACTTAAATGTATGCTTTGATTGTTCAATGATTTTTATAGATTTCTTAAATTAGTTAAATATCCCCTTAAGACATTAGTTGAGCACTAAAACATGATGAAATTAGTTAGATTACTTATGACATGTGTTAGTTCTAGAATGAGTTAGAATACTTGTTGTTTAATCAAATCATGTGATCAAATCATAGCATCTAATCAAATGAAACCATCTAATCCAATGAAACCATCTAATAATATATATAATCAAATCATAAGATCTAATCAAATGAAACCATCTAATCAAATCAACTAATCAGCTAAAAAATATATGTCTCGGATCATAAACTGAAAATATCAAATCCAATGAAACCATCTAATCCGATGAACTCATCTAATCAATTCATCTAATCAAATCATAACATCTAATCAAATGAAACCATCTAATCAAATCAGCTAATCAGCTAATAAATATATGTTTCGAATCATAAAATGAAAATATCAAACATATAATAATGACATATATAATGACTCTCAAATCAAAGATCTGTGCAACATGTCCTAAACTAGAGAGTCATCCAAGCGCATGTGAACAGAGTGACCCTCTGACTAACTGCCATGACCATCCTCTGGTTGTGAAGCAGCAACTGATCCCTATGAATTTAAATGCATGTATATATAATAATATTAATGTCAAATACTTGAAACATTATAAATGCATGTTTAAACTTACATATATTTAAAACTTACATGACCACTAGTAGGTGTCACATCTGCTGAATCTCTCTTATGAAAATGCTCTGAGCTAACACTAGAGGTAATGTACTCTACCTAAGTGTCACAAGAATCCTATAGATGTGAAGCAGCAACTGACTCCTACAAATTTAGTACACAAAATTTCCTAAGATATATACATGTGCATAGTAATATATTATGTAAAGTGCAAGTACATACACATGCATGTTTAAACCTACATTGTATATTTAAAAATTACCTGACCACTAGTAGGTGTCATACGAAGATGCTCCAAGCCCACACTAGAGGTAATGTGCTCTACTAACTGTGCCTGCAAAATATTATACATTGAACAACATCAATACACACATCTACAATCAATTGTTCACTAAAACTCCTAGAAAGGAGAAAAGAAAACTTTATATACCTGGGTCTTAAGACCAAAAGGATCATCAGCGTGCTCCACCATCATTTCATCAACCGAAACAACATCACCCACACCACCTCCAGTCCTAAACATCTCTAGTAATGAAGAGTGTAGGGGTGTGTGTAGATGGGAGGGGAGTCCTGTAGAGCTTGAACCACCAGGAGGAAATAAAAACTGCATAAATGATCCAACATCTCTACCAGAGTCCATGTGACTCAACCCACATAACTTCTCATCAAATTTTTTTAGGCCTCAGCTGTGATGTGTACATCTCCAACCCGTATACCTAGCTCTACAGCTGC
Source organism: Thuja plicata (assembly GCA_018584345.1). Lineage (NCBI taxonomy): Eukaryota > Viridiplantae > Streptophyta > Pinopsida > Cupressales > Cupressaceae > Thuja > Thuja plicata. Next base: position 1,571,839 of record MU225172.1, on the reverse strand, counting down.
AGACTGATCTGTGGGTGCAAAGTACTTTGTAGAGTGTTGTGAACTATGATGTGCCTGACTATATGGTTCTGAGTGCTCTATAGAGTGTTGTGTCTGACTAGATGGTGCAGAGTGCTCTACAGAGTGTTGTGCCTAACTATATGGTGTGTCCTATGTTGGTGGAACTACAAGACACCATGCAAGTCTTATGACATCTCTAACTAAATGTGATGGGATCCTCTGCATGTCTACAATATAAGAATATGATTGCAAGAGATCCTCCAAAAAGTAAAGTACCACATCCAAATGACTATGATGCCTAGAAGGCACTCGTATCTTGCCAGGTGGAGGAAGACCAAAGGCTCTATATGCCTCATCACTGACCCCTGCAGTAGTACTAGATGAAAACTTAGTAGATGATCTACCTTGACTCAGTCTAGTCAAAATATATCTGCCCACTGTATCTAAAGTGATGGAGTTGGCCGCTGATGCAATCTCCCTATCTTATCCACTACTCCCCTCTAGGAAGCAATGACCACTCTATCTGCAGTAGTAGCCATCGCCAGTGCCATTGTTGGAGTCCTATGCCCAACTAGCTCTCTATGAGTATCTACAACTCGATCATCCCTACAATACTATTAATGGTCAGCAAATCTACCATGCCCCTAACCGTAATATCTAGGTAGATCTAAATAGTTGACCCTAAGTCCCAAACGAAACTCAGCATACAACTAATGTGCAAAATATAATGGAATCTTTTTGTTATTAGGATAACAACCATGTGTTGCAAGAAAATGAGTGTATATCATGCATACGATCTAAGGAATCCTACACCGTGTAACCTAATAAGCCCTCACCTTGGCCTTCCCATCATATAATGGGAAGACCTCTCATTTTATGATTTCCTTTGGGACACGGTTCTGGACCATCTCTGAGGAAACATCACCCAATACCTCAGCTCTCAACTCTCAAAAAATAGTATCTACAACCTGTGGCGTGAAACAAGAATGGGATCTCAATCTAGTAGTCATGTCCTCCAAACTCCTCAATATAGTGACACAAATATCTCTATATATGCCATCTGGATCAGATGTGCGGATGTTCTCCCTAAGTTTATCCATCTCTATCTGAGTTGTCTAAAAATACTCACCAGATAAGGAGTGTGATGTGCATCCTAAGCTAGTACATCATGGGTAGGTACATCTTGAGTGGCCATCTAGATGTAACACATGTACATGAAAGCTAAGTGTTAACAATTAAGTACTTGATTACATGTTTTAACTGTGTATAAAATGGAAACAAATATAGATGAATATATAAAATTATAGTTCTTAAGGGGTCCTATTAGGTCTTAAGGTTCTGATTACCTCTCTTAAGGGTCCTTGGATGTACTAAGGGGCATTATTAGGTTTAAAGGGTCCTTGGATGTACTAATTGGTATTAATAGGTCTAAATGGTCCTTGGACCTGTACTAGTAGATCTTAAGTCTAGTCTTATTGGGGTCCTATTAGGTCTTAAGTGGTCTTATTCTAGGTCTTAAAGATCCTACGAGTTCTTAAAGAGTTTTATGTCACAATAGAGGTCATATTAGGTCTTAAGGGTCCTTGGATGTACTAAGGGGTATTAATAGGTCATATTAGGTCAACTAAGTCTAGTTTTATTAGACCTCTTAAGGGGTCCTATTAGGTCTTAAGGGTCCTATTAGGTCTTCATGTCTATTAGGTCATATTAGGTATTCATGTAGATATTAGGTCCTATTAGGTCTTAATGGTTCCTGTTAGGTATTTAAGGTCCTTTTAGGGTTTCATCTTAGGGTTAAATATGGTTAAGGTTTCATGTTACGGAACTAATGTTAGAGTTTATATTGATTTATGTTTTAGTTTCATGTTAGGGTTAATTTGTTAGAGTTTTGAATGTTAGGATTCAATATGGTTAGGATTTCATGTTAGGGTTCAATATGGTTAAGGTTTCTAATGACATGTAATTGATTGAATGTTTGAAGATGTTAAGTTGATCTCCAAAATGTAGAAGTATAATGCAAGACATTAAATGAGTTAATGGATTGTATTTTCATTGATGTCAACTTGATATAATCTAATCGATTATAATAAAGTGTCAAGGACTTGAGAGAATCAAAAATATAAAGATTGAGCATTCAGTAATACATAAAAGACAAGCATTCATAATGTGACTTCAAACACTGATGGTCAGTGGAAACCGATGGACAGAGACCACCAAAAGTCAAGTCACAGTGATGCCTAAGCAAGAACATCGACGAGCAGAATCACAAGCTTAACCAACGGCTAGAAACATAGTGTAAACCGACGGAGAAGCCCGAGGGGAACTGGAGTTTTGACCGAGTTAAAACACTGAAAATAAATTGAGTTTAGAAATGACAAAATATCTAGCTGGCAGAGGTAAATATGGACTTAACTAGTAGTTATCTTTATTTTCATCAACAAGATAAAGCCAAAGCTAAGTAAAGGATTTAAATTTGTTTTGTCCAGTTGGCAAGAAGATCTGTGTGAGATAAAACAAGAGTTTTTCTTTAAATCTAATTGGCGATAATTGTGGATCATGCCAAGATCAAGAAAATCAAGAACCTAACAATGGTGATATCATATCTATAAAATAGACAACTTAATTCATTACAAATTGTGTGGGTGAATGAATGAAAATAGGATGCTAAAGAGAAACTGATGAAGAGCAACTTCATACATTCCTGATCAATCAAGCTGAGGAAAGAGATAAAGTTTTATGTGGACACCAAGCAATAGAGAACAACATCACCAAGCAGAATCAAAGTGGAGAAAAGTTATAAAAAGAGATATATTGATCAAAGTAGTTTTATGAGATTACAATAGATCTAAAAATCTGCAAGTATAAGTTGTATATGTGAACAGATCATATTGTTTCAGTTTAACCATTGATTCAGAATGTCTCTTAACCAAGTGGGATTTAAAGATCCTTTCTATATTGAGATAACTTCATAGGAGTATCAAAAATTTTGATCATGAAGATAGCATGAAATGCTAGATACCTATTGACAGGCCAAGTGAGTCTTTGATCAAGGAAGGTAGCATAGAGATGCCCAATATCAAGTGGCAGACTAAATTTTTAAATCCTCTAACAAGGTCACACCTAATAGTGTGTTTGTAACCTTTAACAGGGTTGGCTCTTCACTGAGCTCACTTCAGAAGAGTGAAAATTTTGGGTTACCAGTCCCAAGTGGTTTTTCCCTTAACAGGGTTTCCACATTAAAAATCCATGTGTCAATGTGTTTATGAGATATTACTTTAATATTTTGTATTACACATAGCTTAACTAGATTGATCGATATACTCTAGATAATTTAGTGTCTTTCGGTAAATTAACAGACTACTATTTGGTAAACATATAGTATAAGGTTTAACAAAGCATTCCAAGTAGTAGTAATTTGATAATTGTTTTTGAAGGCATTCATCTTATAGAAATGAAGATAACTAGAGGCTTAATATTGTGGTACTAATTTTTTGGGTTGATTAGTGGAATGTTTTTTAGGCCACTGATTCACCCCCCCCTCTCAGTTATTACTAACAATTGGTATTAGAGCTTGTGTGCTTAGAAAGGGATTTTAACAACTCAAGCAAAAGATCACAAGATGAACAAGCGAGATATGCCCAAGTTGAGTAAATACAACTTTTCATCATGGAAAAGTAGAATAAGACTCCACCTATCAGGTATTGGAAATGATATTGTTTAATACCTAGATACTGAATATGTGTTGCCTACAAGACCTCACACTCTTGAGAAATTAAGAGTAAAGATGCATGAGCATAATTGCATGATGATAGAACTTGCATCATCACTCTCTGATGCTGAGTTTGAAGATGTTATAACCTACACCTCTGCAAAGAAAATGTGGGATAAGTTGAATTTGGTACATGGAGGAGCTACCAATGTACTAAGAGCAAAGGCAGAAAGCCTAAGAGGAAGGTTTGATGACCCAAGGATGAAAGAAGGATAAAATATCACTTAGTATAGCTGCAGAATCAAAGAGGTAGTAAATTATATCCGAGGAGTTGGAGTTGTACTTGAAGAGGAGATGGTGGTAAGTAAAATCTTAAGAACCTTACTGCATGTATATGCTATTAGAGTTTCTTCTATTCAAGAAATGAGAGCATTTGCAAACAATACAGTTACTCTAAATAGTGTTATTGGTAGATTAATTTGATTCAAGATGAATAAATTTGATAATAGTGTCTTACCATCTATAGAATCTACATTCAAATCTTCTTTAAAGATAGGTAACTCAAGTCACAGACATGTTGTTAGAAATCATAGTGACATAGATAATGAGGACCAAGGAATTGATGAAATTGAAGCACTAATGGCTAGAAGATTGCAGAGAGGCAAAGGTAGATACAAAGGTAAATTACCACTTGTATGTTTCAATTATAAAGAGGTTGGACACTTTGCTGCAAGATGTCAAAATAGAAGAAAATATGACAGAGGAAATGACATATCATATGAGAAGAAGTTTGATATAGGTGATAATAGAGATTACTGAAGAAACTGACAATCTGACAAAAGAGATACTTGAGACTACAAGGACAAAGGGAAGAAAGCTTGTCACCTAGATGAAAACAAAACTGATGAGACTGACACTGAATTAGAAGAAGACATCGAGATGGTATTTGTAGATATGAAGGATGATTCATATGAAGATGAAGAAAGGTATGTAGAAATTGCACTCATATCTAAAGTTAGTAAAAATGATGTCTGGATCATAGATAGTGGATGCACTCACCATATGACCGGTGATAAAAAAAAATTTGAGACTTTTGAATACTATAATGGTGGTTCAGTGAGAATGGGAAATGATACACCTTGTCCAGTTGAAGGTAAAGGAACCATAATGTTGAATAACCTAATAAAATGTGAAAATGCTTACTGGGTAAAAGGACTGAATTATAATTTATTAAGTTTTTCTCAATTGAACAATTCAGGTCACGGAGTAGAATTTCAAAATAAAAAGGCAAATATCTATAATGAATCAGGAAGATTGATTGGTACCGGTGAGAAGACAAAAGGTAACCTTTTCTATCTTGATGACACTAACACCACTTGTTTAATGGCTAGAAATGAAGACATATTGTTGTGGCACATAAGATTATGTCATGACTAAGCCTGAGCATATCATGTGCAAGGATTACCGAGCATGACTAAGCCTGAGCATATCATGTGCAAGAATTTTCAAAAAGGTAAGATGACAACATCTAGTTTCAAGATTAAAACCCATACATCTAATGCAATTCTAGAATTAGTCCATAGAGATCTATGTGGACCCATGAGGACAAAAGATACTATGGAGATAGGTATTTTATTCTCTTTGTTGATGATTATTCTAGAATGATGACAGTCATGTTCTTAAAAGATAAATCAGAAGCATTTAAGATATTTAAATGGTATAAGGCTATGGTAGAAAAATAAAGTGAAAATAAATTGAAACGTTTAAGGTCAGATAGAGGAGGGGAATTTACTTCAAAAGAATTCACTAACTACTACAATGAGCATGGAATTAAAAGACAGGTTTCTGCACTGAGAACACCATAGAAAAATAGAATTGTTGAAAGGAGAAATAGATCAATTGTTGACTGTACAATAAAATTGATGATTTAGAAAAGCATCACTCAAACTTTCTAGAGGGAAGCTATCAGTACAGTTGTCTACACATTAAACAAAGTAGAATTGAAGAAGGACACAAAGAAGACATCCTATGAGCTTTGGTATGGTCATACACCTAATGTAAGTTACTTTAGAATATTTTGTATTCAATGTTATATTTTGAAGGATGATAGAAATGGAAAAATTGACTCCAAAAGTGATGAAGGTATCTTTCTAGGGTACTCAACCAAAAGCAAGGCTTATACATGTCTTAACAAGTCATCTCACAAAATCATTGAAAGTGCAAATGTGAAAATAGATGAATTTGCAGAAAAGAATGATAAAGAAAGAAAAAAGGAACCAGAGGACTACAACAGGTTTGTTTATACAGAACCTGACACTCTACTTAAGAAACAGTGTATCACTCCTGAGAATTAGAATGTTGCACCCGAGCATCAGGCTGCAATTAATGAAAATTAGGAAAATCCTTAAGATGATGTTCTGAATAATGGAGATGAGAATGAAGGTCAAGAAGATGATCAGAAGAACCAAAACTTGCCAACTATGTCAGAAGACATCATCCACACAATCAAATCATAGGAGACAAGAAGGTTGGAACAAGAACAAGAAGTAAGTCACTAAACACCAGATGTTTACTTTGTGATTTTGAGCCTAAATCTATTAACACTGCACTTGAGAATGAAGAATGGGTCAGTTCTATGAATGAAAAATAGAACACATTGAGAATAATAGTACATGGACTCTAGTACTATGACCAGATGACAAGAATATCATCGGTACCAAATGGATATTTAGAAACAAGCTAAATGAGAATGGAGAAGTCGCTAGAAACAAAGCAAGGTTAGTATGCAAGGGATATGCACATGAAGAAGGTATTTATTATGGAGAAACCTTTGCACATGTTGCTAGACTAGAAGGAGTTAGAATCTTACTTTCTTATGCTACATTTAAAGTATTCAAGGTGTACCAGATGGATGTCAAATCTACATTCCTAAATGGAATACTGGAAGAAGAGGTATACATTGAAAAACCAGAAGGGATTGTTGATTCAGACAAGAGAAACATGGTATGTAGACCACATAAAGCCTTGTATGGATTGAAACAAGCACCTAGAACCTTGTATGAAAGACTTCACTCCTATCTCATTAGCATAAAAAAATTTAGAACAAGTGAAAATAGAAATTTGTACTTAAAAGAAGATATCGATGGTAATATTATGATTTGTAAAATTTTTGTTGATGATATCATTTTTGGGGGAAATGAATTGTTATGAAAATACTTTTCTAATGAAATGAGCAAGGAATTTGAAATTTCTATGTTTGGGGAGATCAAATTCTTTCTTAGTCTACAGATTCTTCAACAAGATGCAGGAATATATATCACTCAGTCCAAATACATCAAGGAAGTGCTGAAGATATTCAAGATGGAAGATTCCAAACTAGTTGGAACACCTATGGCCATCGTATGTAAGCTGACAAAAGAAGACAAATCCAATGAGGTAAATCAGACCTTATATAGATCAATGATTGGAAAACTAATGTATGTTGTTCATACCAGACCAGATATAGCACATGCAGTTGGAATAGTTGCAAGATTCTCTGCTAATCCCAAAGAATCACATATGACTGTTGTCAAGAGAATTCTAAGATATCTGAAGAACACCAAGTATTATAGCTTATGGTATAAAAGAGAAGGAAAATTTGAGCTACAAGTCTATACAGATGTTGATTGGGCTAGAAACATTGATGACCAAAAGAGCACAACTAGAGGAGCATTCTTCATGGGTGATAGACTTATCACATGGATCAGAAAGAAACAAGGATGCATCTCTTAGTCTACTATAGAAACAAAGTATGTGGCTACTACTACAAATTTCTCCAATATTGCATGGATCAAACAATTATTGGAAGGTATGAATATGAAGATTCTTGAACCAGTAATTATCTACAGTGATAACACTGGTGCAATTAACATTTCTAAGAATCCAGTCATGCATGCTAAGACTAAGCATATTTCTATAAAGTATCACTATCTAAGAGAACAAGTGAAAGAAAAGGAAGTGACACTGGAATATGTTTAATCAAAAGAACAGTCAGTTAATATATTCACCAAGCCATTACCGAAGGATACATTTGAGTACCTGAGACAGAGACTAGGGGTCCAACCCTTGTCTATCGGTCAGTAAGCTGACTAGGAGGTTACATCAGCCTATACCAAATCTAATATTAGTCATGTTGATTCAAATACTAAGATGGATAGCAATAGATACATATGTACATAGCAAGCTACAAATCAGCACCAAAAACTAGAGACATTGTATTGTTGATGGATAGGGAAATTCAAGGAATATATTATGTAAATGGATGGAACATGATATAGATGATTTTTGTTTGGAATTGTTGTCAAAGGGAGAGATGATTCCATTATCATAAAGGGAGAGATATGAAAAAAGGGAGAGATTATCTCATTGATCATAAAATTATCCATGAAGTCAAGTTCCTGAGAATCAGAAGGAAGAGTTAATCAATATTTTAAGGGAGAGAAATTGATTACATATGAAATATCCATCTAAGGGAGAGAAGTAACAAAGGGAGAGAGTTCAAACAAAGAGAAAGATTTTTGTCAGAGGATAAAATATATTATCAAGAGGAGGAACAGTCAAGGTAGAGAACACATCAGAAAAGAGATATCAAATGATACATCTATCTAGTGAAGGGATTGAAGATTAAAGATAATCACTCTGCATGAAACAAATCTAAGCTATTTTGAGCTAACCAAAAGCCAGACATTTGTAATAGTTACAATAGGAAAACTTGACGAAACTGTTATATTTCATACTGTATTAGTAATAGTATAGTATGATAATGTAGTATGTTGCCATCAATGCCAAAGGGAGAGATTGATGACATGTAATTGATTGAATGTTTTAAGATGTTAAGTTGATCACTTAAATGTAGAAGGATAATGCAAGACATTAAATCAGTAAGTGTATTGTATTGTCATTGATGTCAACTTGATATAATCTAATTAGTTATAATCAAAGTGTCAAAGACTTTAGAGAATCAAAAAGATAAATATTATGCTTTCAATAATGCATAAAAGACAAGCATTCACAATGTAACTTCAAACACCGACGATTAGTGGAAATCGACGGACAAAGACCACCAAAATTCAAGTCACAGTGATGCCCAAGAAAGAACACCAATGAGAATTACCGACGTGTAGAATCACAAGCATAACCGATGGCCAGAAACATAGTGTAAACCGACGGAGAATCCCTAGGGAAACTGGAGTGTTGACTGAAGCTATCAAAGAGTTAAAACACCAAAATTAACTTGAGTTCAGAAATGACAAAATATCTAGCTAGCAGAGCTAAATATGGACTTAACTGGTAGTTATCTTTGTTTTCATCAACAAGATATAAAGCCAAAGATAAGTAAAGGATTTAAAGCTTTTTTTCCAGTTAGCAAGAAGATCTCTGTGAGATAAAACATGAGTTTTTCTTTAAATCCAATTGGTGAGAATTGTGGATCACGCCAAGATCAAGAAAATCAATAAACTAACAATGGTGATATCATTCTATAAAAGAGAAAACTTAATTCATTATGAATTGTGTAGGTGAATGAATGAAAAGAGGATGCTGAAGAGAAATTGATGAAGAGAAACTTCATACAGTCCTGATCAATCAAGCTAAAGAAAGAGATAAAGTTTTTTGCAGACCCCGAGCAATAGAGAATAGCATCATCAAGCATAATTGAAGTGGAGAAAAGGTATAAAAAGAGATATAGTGATTAGAGTAGTTTCATGAGATTTCTAAAAATCTGCAAGTATAAGTTGTATATGTGAACAGATCATACTATTTCAGTTTAACCATTGATTCAGAAAGTCTCTTAACCAAGAGGGATTTAAAGATCGTTTCTATATTGAGATACATCCACAGGAGTATCAAAAAGTTTGATCATGAAGATAGCATGAGATTCTAGATACCTATTGATAGGCCAAGTGAGTGTTTGATCAAGGAAGGTAGCATAGAGATGCCTGATATCAAGTGACAGACTAAACTTTTAAATCCTCTAACAAGGTCACACCTAACAGTGTGTTTGTAACCTTTAACAGGGTTGGCTCTTCATCAAGCTCACTTCAAAAGAATGAAAATTTTGGGTTACCAGTCCCAAGTGGTTTTTCCCTTAACAGGGTTTCCACTTTAAAAATCCATGTGTCAATGTGTTTATGAGTCATTACTTTAGTGTTTTGCATTACACATAGCTTAACTGGATTGATCGGTATACTCTAGATAATTTACTGTCTTTCACTAAATTAACAGACTACTATCCGGTAAACATACAGTATAAGGTTGAACAAAGTATTTCAAGAATTAGTAAATTGATAATTGTTTTTGAAGGCATTCATCTTATAGGACTCAAGATAAGTAGAGGCTTAATATTGTGGTCCTAAGTTTTTGGGTTGATTATTGGAATATTTTTTAGGCCACTGATTCACCCCCTCCCCTCTCTCAGTTATTACTAACAGTTTCATGTTAGGGTAAATGCTAGAGTTTATGTTGATTTATGTTTTAGTTTCATGTTAGGGTTCAAGAGGTTGGTTTCATATTAGGGTTTCACATGTTAGGACCTGCAATGTTATGTTTAATACATGAATGTCAAGTTTAATACAAATATTTTCTAATGTCTTGTAGTTCATTTTCCTAATGTTTTGTAATATTTTCCTAAGGGTTTCTTAGGGTTCATGTTAGGGTTCAATATGGTTTAGGTTTCATACATGGTTAGGGTTCAATATGGTTAAGTTTTCATGCTAGGGTTCAATATATGGTTAAGGTTTCATGTTCTAGTGTTTCATGTTAGGGTTTCATATGGTTAAGATTTCATGTTATACATTTCATATGGTTAAGTTTTCATGTTAGGGTTCAATACATGGTTAAGGTTTCATGTAACCTGGTTCAATATGGTTAAGGTTTCATGTTAGGGTTAATGTTAGAGTTTATGTTGATTTATGTTTTAGTTTCATGTTAGGACCTTAGTTTGTTAGAGTTTCATGTTAAGGTTTCATATGGTTAGGCTTTCATATGGTTAAGGTTTCATGTTAGGGTTCAATATGGTTAAGGTTTTATGTTAGGGTTTAATGTAGCCTAGTTCAATATGGTTAAGGTTTCATGTTAGGGTTAATACATTAGATTTTATGTTGATTTATGTTTTAGTTTCATGTTAGGACCTTAATTTGTTAGAGTTTCATGTTAGGTTTTCATATGGTTAGGGTTTCATATGGTTAAGGTTTCATGTTAGGGTTCAATATTGTTAAGGGTTTATGTTAGGGTTTCATGTAACCTGGTTCAATATGGTTAAGGTTTCATGTTAGGGTTAATGTTAGAGTTTATGTTGATTTATTTTTTAGTTTCATGTCTAGGTTAGGGTTCAATATGGTTAAGGTTTCATGTTAGGATTCAATATGGTTAGGGTTTCATGTTAGGGTTCAATATGGTTAAGGGTCCTATTAGATCTTAAGGGTCCTACTTGTATAGATTAAAGAGTTCTAATAGGTCATCCTCTTGCATTTTAAAGGGTCCTACTTGGGTTCTTAAAAAGGTTTAAATGTCAATATACCTGGGTCGTAAGGTACATGTACTACTTGGGGGACTCTAAGTGTCTTAAAGTGTACTAGGACATGTAATATTTTAACATCTAACTCTACATGAATAACATATATACATACATAACTCTAAAACATATACATGTACATGATTTAGAGAGAGAGAGAGATTCCTAATAAATTTACTAACTTTAAAATCAATTTAAAAACAAATATTTTTAATTTATAACATTCTGTACTATGGTTTTCTATCATTTTCTAACATGTACTAAGTTACTATTTTTTATAACATTTGCTAATATTGTAATTACGGTTTTCTAATGTTTTCTAATTATAACTATGTTATAAATTTCTAATATTTTCTAATATTTTCTAATATTTTCTAATGTTTACTAAGTTACAATTTTCTAATATATACTAAGTTACAATTTTCTAATATTTTCAAATGTATACTAAGTTACAATTCTCTAATGTATACTAAGTTATAATTTTCTAATGTATACTAAGTTACAATTTTCTAATGTATACTAAGTTACAATTTGATAATATTTTCTAATATATACTAAACTTTACAATTTTCTAATATATACTAAGGTATGTAATTTTCTAATATTTTCTAATGTATACTAAGTTACAAGTTTCTAATGTATACTAAGTTACAATTTCAATTTTCTAAAATTTGCAAACATAAATATACTACGGTTTTTTAATGTTTTCTAATATTTTCTAACATTTTCTAATATTCTACTATGATTTTTTAAAATACTACTATAATTTTCTAACATATTCTAAAATTCAACTATCATTTCTAACATTTCTACAAACTAAATATTATTTAAAACAAATAATTAACTAAAATAAATATAAAAGATACAATTTACAATAAAAAATGAGAAAAATGTGTACCTGATACTACTAAAAATCACAAAAGGTCGCAGAAGTTCAGGAGGTGTTGACGTCGTACTGATCGTCACTGGTTTTCTCTAAGCCCTAGGTCCACAAAAACTCAAATAGTGAATAGTAAAAATAAAATGGGTAGTCAAAAATTTATACAAATTCTGGCAAAAAATAGCTTTTCTCAAAGTGGGGCTTCGCGCGAAGTACCCTATGTGGGGTACTTCACACAAAGTGTAGGCTTCGTATGAAGTACCCCATGCAAGGTACTTCGCACGAAGCCTATTAACCACTTCGCGCGAAGAGGCCACTTCGCGTGAGGCCACCAAAAATAAAAATAAAAATTGAAAGTCCAAAATCCTTCATCCCAAAAAGTGGGACACACTATTGTGATTTCACCCCACACTATATTATTACTAATACAATATGAAATATAATAGTCGAAGTTCATCAATCTCTCATATTATAAATTTAATACAAATGTATGGCTCTCGGTAAGCTCATATAGCTTAGATATGTTTCTTGTAGAGTGTGTTCTTCAATCTTTAATCCCTTTACTGGATAGATGTAGAATCTTTTGTCTCTATTTCTTATATGTGCTATGCCTTGACTATTCCTCTCCTTGAACATCTCTTTTTCTTTTGACAGAAATCTCTCCCTTAGTATGTATTCTCTTTGTCATGTTACTTCTCTCCCTTTGATGGATATTTCATACGTAATCAGTCTCTCCCTTTGGATAATGATTAACTTCTACCTTTGAATTCTTAGGAACTTCTCTCCATGGATAATGATATAATATCTTTCTAATAATGAGATCATCTCTCCCTTTTGATAATGAGAATCATATCTCCCTTTAACAACAATGTTAAATAATTCTTTCATATCATCTTTCGTCCTTTTTTTTAATATGCTCCTTAAATTTCCCTATCCATCAGCAATACATTGACTCTAGTGTTCGGTGTAGATTTGTACCTTGTTGTGTACAGATGTATCTTTGCAGTCCATCTCGGTGCTTGCATCAGCATGAATGATCTTGCAATATTTGTATAGGCTGATGCAGCCTCCTAGTCAGCTTACTGACCGATAGACAAGGGTTGTACCCCTAGTCTCTGTCTCAGGTACTCAAATGTATCTTTCAGTAATGGCTTGGTAAATAATTCAACTAATTGTTCCTTTGATTGAACATATTATAGTATCACCTCTTTTTCTTTCACTTGTTCTCTTAAATAGTGATACTTGATTGCAATAAGCTTAGTCTTAGCATGTATGACTGGATTCTTAGAAATGTTTATTGCATTGGTATTATCACAATAGATAATCACTAGTTCAAGAATATTCATATTAATACCTTCCAACAACTATTTGATCCATGCAATATTTGAGCAATTTGTAGTAGCACCCACATATTCTGCTTCTGCAGTAGACTGAGAGATGCATCCTTTCTTCTTTTTGATCCATGTGACAAGTCTCTCACCCATGAAGAATGCTCCTCCAGTTGTGCTCTTCCATTCATCAATGTTTCTAGCCCAATCAATATCTTTATAGACTTGTAGCTCAAATTTTCCTTCTCTTTTATACCATAATCCATAGTCCTTGGTGTTCTTTAGATATCTTAGAATTCTCTTCACAACATTCATATATGATTCTTTGGGATTAGCAGAGAATCTTGCAACTATTCCAACTACAGGTGCAATATCTGTCCTGGTATGAACAACATACATTAGTTTTCCAATCATTGATCAATACAAGGTCTGATTTACCTCATTTGATTTGTATTCCTTTTTCAGCTTACATCTGGTAGCTATAGGTGTTCCAACTGGTTTGGAATCTTCTATTTTGAATATCTTTAGCACTTCCTTGATGTATTTGGATTGGGTGATATATATGCCTGCATCTTATTGAAGAATCTATAGACCAAGAAAGAATTTGATCTTCCCAAACATAGACATTTCAAATTCTTTTCTCATTTCATTAGTAAAGTATTTGCATAACATTTCATTTCCCCCAAAAATGATATTATCAACAAATATTTCAATGATCAGAATATTACCATCGGTATCTTCTTTTAAATGCAGATTGTTATTTTCCCTTGTTCTTACAAATTCAATGCTAATGAGATAGGAATGAATTATTTCATACCAAACTCTTGGTGCTTGTTTCAATCCATACAAGGCTTTATGTAGTCTACATATCATTTTCTCTTGTCTGGATCAACAAACCCTTCTGGTTGTTCAATGTATACCTCTTCTTCCAATATTCCATTTAGGAATTCAGATTTGACATCCATCTAGTATACCTTGAATCCTTTGAATGCAGCATAAGAAAGAAGAATTATAAATCCTTATAGTCTAGCAATGGGTGCAAAGGTTTCACCATAATCAATACCTTCTTGTACATACCCCTTGCATACTAATCTTGCTTTATTCCTTGTGAATTCTCCATTCTCATTCAGCTTGTTTCTTAATATCCATTTGATACCAATAACATTTTTGTCATTTGGTCTCGGTACTAGTGTCCATGTACTATTCGTCTCAATCTGTTCTATTTCTTCATTCATAGCACTGACCCATTTCTCATTTTTAAGTGTAGTATTAACAGATTTAGGCTCAAAATCAAAAAGTAAACATCTAGTGTTTAGTGACTTACTTCTTGTTCTCATTCCATCCTTCTTGTCTCCTATGATCTGATTCTATGGATGATGTCTTCTGAAATAATTGGAAAGTTTCAGTTCATCTCTTTGTTCATTATTTTGATTATCTTCTTGACCTTCATTCTGATCTCCATCGCCTTGGTACATCATCTTGAGTATTATCCTGGTTTTTGGTAATTGCAACCTGATGCTCGGGTGCAATGTTCTGTTTCTCGGGAGTGATACATTGTTTCTTGGGTAAAGTGTCAGGTTCTTCAGTGTAAACAAACTTGTTGTAGTCTTCTAGTTCTTTTCTTATTTTGTTATCATTATTTTCAGCAAATTCATCTATTCTTACATTTGCACTTTCAATAATCTTGTTAGATGACTTGTTAAGACATTTATAAGCCTTTTTTTTGGTGGAATACCCTAGAAATATACCTTCATCACTTTTGGAGTCAAGCTTTCAATTTCTATCATCTTTCAAAATATAACATTGACTACCAAAGATTCTGAAGTAACTTACATTGGGTGTGTAACCATACCAAAGCTCATAGGGTGTCTTCTTTATGTCCTTCTTTAATTGTACTATGTTCAATGTGTAGACAGAAGTACTGATAGCTTCCCTCCAGAAAGTTTGAGTGATTCTCTTCTCAATCATTTGTGTTCTTTAACAATCAACAATTGATATGTTTCTTCTTTCAGTAATTCCATTTTGTTGTGTTGTTCTCGGTGCAGAAACATGTCTTTTAATTCCATGCTCATTACAGAAATTAGTGAATTCATCTGAAATAAATTCCCCTCCTCTATTTGACCTTAATAATTTCAATTCCTTACCACTTTTCTTTTCTACCATAGCCTTATACCATTTAAACATCTTGAATGCTTTTGATTTATCTTTTAAGAACATAAATGTTATCATTCTGGAATAATCATCTACAAAGAGAATGAAATACCTATCTCCATAGTAAATCTCTGTTCTCATTAGTCCACATAGATCAGTATGGACTAATCTTAGAATGGAATTAGATGTATGGGATTTACTCTTGAAACTACACTTTGTCATCTTACCTTTTTGACAATTCTTGCACATGATATGCTCGGGCTTTGTCATGCTCGATAAGCCTCTGACTTTTCTTTTATTGCTTATCTTTATCATGTTGTCAAACTTTACATGACATAATATCTTATGCCACAACCATATGTCTTCATTTATAGCCATCAAATAAGTGGTGTTAATGTCATAAAGATACAAAAGGTTACCTTTTGTCTGCTCACCAGCTCTGATAAACCTTCATGATTCATTGAAGATCTTTGCCTTCTTATTCTCAAATGCTACTTGGTGACCTATATTGTTCAGCTATGAAAAACTTAACAAGTTATAATTCAATCATTTTACCCAGTAAGAATTCTCACATTTGATCAGCTTATTCAACATTATGGTTCTTTTACCTTCAATTGGACAAGTTGTGTCATTACCCATTCTTATTGATCCACCATTATAGTATTCAAAATTTTCAAACTTTTGATTGTCACCGATCATGTGGTGAGTGCAGCCACTATCTATAATCCAGACATCATTCTTACTAACCTTATATATGAGTGAAATTTCTACATATATTTCTTATTCTTCATCTAAATCATCTTTCATGGCTACAAATACCATTTCAATGTCTTCTTCAGATTCGGTGTGAGTATCATCAGCTCTGTTCTCAGCTAGGTAACAAGATTGATGACATTTAACTGATTGAATGTTTGAAGATATTAATTTGATGATCATGCAAGGAATTAAATCATTTAATGTATTGTATTGTCATTGATGTCAACTTGATATAATCTATATGGTCATTGTAATATTGCCAAAATACTTCAAAGAACCGATGAATCAAGACTATGCTATCAGTAATGTATACAAGTCAAGTATTCACTAAGTGAATCCATACACTGACATAGTGCACACTGAAGGTCAGAGTAAAGAGCAGAGTCACAGTGTTACCCGATGAGATAATGCACAGCATTATCGATGAGCAGAGTTACAGTGTTGCCCGATGAGAAAAACACAGAGTAACCTGACGGAAAGAATTTCAGTGATGCCCAACGAAGAAGACAAGGATGGAGATCCCGATGACAACTGAAGTCACACTGACAAAATAGTCAATTATCAGTGATGACTAACTAAAGTGTTGATCGATAGAACAAAGAGTTCAGAAAATGACAAAATGCTTAGCTATCAAGAAGCTAAAGATAGAATTAACAGATAATTATGATTGTTTTAATCATCCAGATAAAGTCGGAGATAAGTAAGTGATTTAAAGCTGATTTTTCCAATTGGGAAGAAGATCTCTTTGAGATAAATTAGGATTTTTCTTTAAAGCTATTGGTGAGAATTGTGTAACACACCAAGAATCAAGAAAGCCAAGAAAAGGGGAAATCATGTCTATATAGAGACAAACTCAATTCATTACGAATTGTGGGGTGAAAAAGAGAAGAGGAAAGATGCTAAAGAAAATTTGAAGGAGAAGAAAGTCTTCATTCAATCCCGATTAACAAGCTGAGGAAAGAGCTAGATTCTGCAGACACCGACGAACAGTGAGACAAGCATCACAGAGTAGAACATTGTGGAGCAAAGGTATAAGTGATTATATTGATCAGAGAGGTAAAGGACTTACAATAGATCTGAAAATCTACAATTGAGTTGTATGTATGAACAGATCATTAATTTTTTAGTTTAACCATTGAAGCATAAAATCCTCTTAACTAAGAAGGACTTAAAAGTCTTTTACAATTGAGATACATCCCAAGGAGTATCAAAAATTTTGATCACAAAAGTAGCATTGGATATGCACGATACCTATTGAGAGGCCAAGAGAGTTCTATCAAGGATGGTAGCATTAGATGTCAGATACTAGTTGACAAACTATTTCTAAATCCTCTAACAAGGTCACACCTAACAGTGTGTTTGTAACCTTTAACAGGGTTGGCTCCTAACAAAGCTCACTTCAGAAAAGTGAAAATTTTGGGTACCAGTCCCAGTGGTTTTTTCCTTAATAGGGTTTCCACGTTAAAATCCTTGTGCTATGTGTTTATGGTTTATTACTTTACTATTTTACATTTCACATATACATTTGTGGATTGATCAATATACTCTGCATATTTACTATGTTTGGGTAAATAGTAAAATTCTTATCGGTAATCATATATAAGAGAGATTTGCAAAGCAATCCAAAAATTAGAAAATTGATTAAAGTATTTCAAGGCATACATCTTGTAGGACAGAAGATAACTTGAGACATAATTTGTGGTTATAAGTTTTAAAGTTTGATTTAAGGATTAATTTTTGAGGCCACTGATTCACCCCCCCCNTCCCCCCCCCCCCCCCCCCTCAGTTATTACTAACAATTGGTATCAGGGCTTGCATGCTTAGAAGGAAGGTTTCAAGACCTAAGCTAAAGATCACAAGATGAACAGATGAGATGTGCCCAAGTTGAACAAAGATAATTTTGAGATGTGCCCACTTATCAGGTATTGGTAATGATGTTACTCAATACTTAGATACTAAATATGTGTTGCCCACAGGAGCACCAATAGTTGAACAAATGAGAAATAAGCATGAGCACAATAGAATGATGATAGAGCTTTCTTCCTCACTCTCTGATGCTAAATTTGAAGATGTCAAAACCTCCAAGACTGCAAAGCAAATGTGCGACAAATTGATGCTTGTACATGGTGGTGACAAAAATGTTTTGAGAGCCAAGGAAGAAAGCCTTAGAGAAAATTTTGATGATCTCAAAATGAAGAAAGGTGAAAAAATCACTTAGTACAGCACAAGAATCAAAGAGGTAGTCAATGCTATCCAAGGAGTTGGAGGTGTACTAGAAGAAGATACAGTGGTAAGTTCAATTCTAAGAACCTTACTGCCTACTTATGCTATTGGAGTATCTGCCATTCAAGAAATGAGAGCTCTAGAAAATAGAAATGTTACTCTAGATAGTTTGATTGGAAGATTGATTTCATTTGAGATGAACAACTTTGATAATAGTGTCTTACCAAACATAGAGTCTGCATTCAAAACTTCTATGAGAATAAGTAAATCAAGTCATAAAAATACTATGAGAAAAGATAGTGATAGTGAAAGTGAAGAAGATGATCTTGATGAAATTGAATCACTTATGGATAGAAGAATGCAAAGAGGCAAAGGTAAATACAAAGGTAAATTACCACTTGTTTGTTTTAATTGTAAAGAGATTGGACACTTTGTTGCAAGATGTACTAATAGAAGAAAAGATGACAAAAGTAATGACAGATCGTTTGAAAAGAAATCTGACAGAGGTGATTACAGAAGCTATCAAAAATCAGAAAGAAGAGATGCCCAAGACTACAAGGACAAAGGAAAGAAGGCCAGTTACCTAGAAAAATGCAAAGATGATGATACTGACACCAAATTTGATGAAGACATCAAGATGGTGTTTGTAGTAGTAAAAGATGATTCAGATGATGATGAAGAAAGGTATGTAGAAACTGCACTCATATCTAAAGTTAGTTAAAATGATGTCTGGATCATAGATAGTGGCTACACTCACCATATGACTGGTGATAAGAAAAAGTTTGAGACTTTTGAATACTATAAAGGTTGTTCAGTAAGAATGGGTAATGACACACCTTGTCCAGTCGAAGGTAGAGGAACCATAATGTTGAATAACCAGATAAAATGTGAAAATGCTTATTGGGTAAAGGGATTGAATTATAATCTATTAAGTGTTTCTCAGTTGAATAATTTAGGTCACAGCGTAGCATTTGAAAATAAGAAGGCAAAGATCTTCAATAAATTAGGAAATCTGATTGGTACCGGTGAGCAGACAAAAGGTAACTTATTCTATTTGAATGATACTGACACCACTTGTTTGATTGCTACAAATGAAGACATATGGTTTTGGCACAAAAGATTGTGTCATGTGAATTTTGACAACATGATAAATATTAGCAAAAAGAGAAATGTCAAAGGCTTACCGACGATGACCAAGCCCGACAACATCATGTGTAAGAATTGTCAAAAAGGTAAAATGACAAAGTCTAGTTTCAAAAGAAAAACCCATACATCTGATGCAATTCTAGAAATAGTCCATACTAATTTATGTGGACCTATGAGGAAAAACAGTTATTATGGAGATACACTTTTTATTCTCTTTGTTGATGATTACTCTAGAATGATGACAGTCATGTTTCTAAAAGATAAATCAGAAGCATTTAAGATGTTTAAATAGTATAAGGAAATGGTTGAGAATAAAATTGGTTAGGATTCAAAATTCTTAAGGTTATATAGAGGAGGGGAATTTATTTCAGATGATTTCACTAACGTTTGCAATGAGCATGGAATCAAAAGACTAGTCTCTACACCAAGAACACCACAGCAAAATGAAATTGCTGAAAGAAAGAATAGATCCATAGTTGATTGTGCAAGGACACTAATGATAGAGAAATGCATCACCCAAATCTTCTAGAGGGAAGCTGTCAGTATTGTTATTTACACATTGAATAGAGTACAATTGAAGAAAGACACCAAAAAGACACCTTATGAGCTATGGTATGGATACACACCAAATGTAAGTTATTTCAAAAAATTTGGAAGTCGATGTTATATCTTAAAAGATGATAGAAATGTAAAACTTGAATCCAAGAGTGATGAAGGAATCTTTCTAGGGTATTCTACCAAGAGAAAGGCTTATAAATGTCTAAACAAAGCCTCTAACAAAATTGTTGAAAGTGCAAATGTAAAGATAGATGAATTTGCAGAGAAAAATGAAAAGGAAAGCACTAAAAAACCAGAGGACTACAATAGGTTCACTTACAACGAGGAACCTGACACTCTACCTGACCAACAATGTAGATCTCCCAAGAAATAGATTATTGCACCCAAGCATTAGGCTGCAAATATTGACAATCAAAATATTGCTCAAGATGATGCACAAAGTGATGGAAAATAGAATGAAGAACAAAATGATGATCAAGCTGATAGACAAAGAGATGAACCTGTACTTTCAAGATATGTTAGAAGGAACCATCTACATAAACAGATCATAGGAGATAAAAAGGTTGGTATGAGAACCAGAAGTAAGTCTCTAAATACAAGATGTCTTATTTGTGATTATGAGCCCAAATCTGTCAATGCTGCACTAGATAATGATGAATGGATAAGTGCTATGAATGTTCAGAGATTGAGAAGATAGAGAAAAACAAGACATTGACATGTGTACCGAGACTAGATGACAATAATGTCATCGGTACAAAATGGATATTCAGGAATAAGTTGAATGAGAATGGAGAAGTCACAAGAAATAAAGCAAGACTAGTATGCAAGGGGTATGCACAAGAAGAAGGAATTGACTATGGAGAGACCTTTGCACCTATTTCTAGGAAGAAGGAGTAAGAATATTTCTTTCTTATGCTACATATAAAGGATTCAAGATATATCAAATGGATGTCAAGTCTGCCTTCCTAAATGGAATACTTGAAGAAGAGGTATACATTGAACAGCCAGAAGGGTTTGTTGATCTAGACAAGAGGGACATGGTATGTAGACTACACAAAGCCTTGTATAGATTGAAACAAGCACCCTGAGCCTGGTATGAAAGACTTCATTCCTATATTATAAGTATTGTACTTGTAAGGACTAGTGAAAATAGTAATCTTTATTTGAAGGAAGATACAGATGCTAACATTTTGATTGTTGAGATATTTGTTGATGACATCATATTTAGAGGCAATGATATTCTATGCAAATCATTTGCAAATGAAATGAGAAATGATTTTGAGATGTCTATGTTTGGAGAGATCAAGTTCTTTCTTGGTCTATAGATCATGAAACAAGATGAAGGTAGTTTCATTACACAATCCAAGTACATCAAAGAAGTACTAAAAATATTCAAGATGGAAGAGTCCAAACTAGTTGGAACACCAATGGAAACTGGATGCAAACTGATAAAGGAAGACAAGTCATCAAAGGTAAATCAGACTTTGTACAGATCTATGATTGGAAAACTCATGTATGTTGTACATACTAGACCAGATATTGCACATGCAGTAGGAATAGTTGCTACATTTTTTGCTAATCCCAGGGAATCACATATGAGTGTTGTGAAAAGAATCCTAAGATATATGAAGAATACCAAGGAATATGGCTTATGGTACAAAAGAGAAGGCAAATTTGAACTTAAGGTTTTTACCGACGCTGATTGGGCTAGAAATATTGATGACTGGAAGAGCACAAAGAGGAGCATTCTTTATGGGTAACAGAATTGTCACATGGATCAGCAAAAAGAAAAGATGCATATCTCAATCTACTACAGAGGTAGAGTATGTTGTTGCTACTACAAACTGCTCAAATATTGCATGGATCAAATAGTTACTGGAAGATATGCATATGAAAATTTTAGAACCAGTAATTATCTATTGTGATAATACAAGTGCAATAAACATTTCCAAAAATCCAGTCATGCATGATAAAATAGAGCATATTTCCATCAAGTATCATTATTTTAGAGAACAAGTTTAGGCAAAGGAAGTGATACTTGAGTATGTGCAATCAAAGGAACAATTGGTCGATATCTTCAGCAGGCCACTGCCCAAGGATGCATTTGAATACTTTAGAAAGAGACTAGGGGTCAAACCCTTGTCTATTGGTCAGTAAGCTGACTAGAAGGCTGCATCAGCCTGTATATTATCAAAATATCATGCATGTTGATGCAAGAAGAGAGATGGACTACAAAGATACATCTATACACAACAAGGTATTTATCTACTCCAAGCACCAGAGTTATTACTGATGGATTAGAAAATTAAAGGAATATATTATGGATAGAAAGGATCCATTTGACATTGCTGTCAAAATATTTGTTTTCCAAAATCTGTGTTTGCAAAGATGTTTGTTTGGAATTGTTGTCAAAGGGAGAGATTATATGCATTATCATCTTAGGAAGAGATCATACCCATCGAAGCATCCAAAGGGAGAGATGTAACAAGAAAGGGAGAGTACACACAAAGAAAGAGATTACTGACAAGACACATCACAAGAAAGGAGAACAGTCAAAGGGAGAGAGTTTGACACAGAAGAAGAACAAAATACATCAGAGAAGTAAAAAATTATACATCTATCCAGTAAAGGGATTGAAGATAGAAAGAAAGCTACAAGAATCAAATCAAAGCTACTTGAGCTTACCGATAGCCAGACATTTGTATTAGTTACATTAGGAAATCTTGATGAAACTATAGATTTCATATTGTATTAGTAATAGTATAGTATGATAATGTAGTATGTTGCCATCAATGCCAAAGGGAGAGATTGATGACATGTAACTGATTGAATGTTTGAAGATATTAAGTTGATGATCATGCAAGGCATTAAATTAGTTAATGTATTGTATTTTCATTGATGTCAACTAGATATAATCTATATGGTCATTGTAATACTGCCAAAAGACTTCAAAGAACTGATGAATCAAGACTATGCTATCATTAATACATACAAGTCAAGTATTCACTAAGTGACTGCATACATCGACGGAGTGCACACCGATAGTCAAAGTAAAAGAGTAGAGTCACACTATTACCTGACGAGCTAATGTACAGCATTACCGATGAGAAAAGTTACAGTGTTGCCTGATGAGAAAAACACAGAGTAACATGACAGAAATAGTTTTAGTGTTTCTCAATGAAGAAGACAAGGATAGAGATCCCAATGACAACTGAATTCACATCGACAGAATAGTCAGTTATCACCAATGAATAACTAAAGTGTTGACTAGTAGAACAGAGAGTTCAAAAAATGACAAAATGCTTAGTTGTCAAGAAGCTAAAGATAGAATTAATGGATACTTATCATTTTTTTAATCATCCAGATAAAGTCGGAGATAAGTAAGTGATTTAAAGCTGATTTGTCTAGTTGGCAAGAAGATCTCTTTGAGATAAATTAGGAGTTTTCTTTAAATCTATTGGCGAGAATTGTGGAACACGCCAATAATCAAGAAAGCCAACAAAAGGGGAAATCGTGTCTATATAGAGACAAACTCAATACATTACAAATTGTGGGTGAAAAAGAGAAGAGGAAAGATGCTAAAGAAAATCTCAAGGAGAAGAAAGTCTTCATTCAGTCCTGATCGACAAGCTGAGGAAAGAGCTAGATTCTACAGATACCAATGAACAGTGAGAAAAGCATCACAGAGCATAACATTGTGGAGCAAAGGTATAAGTGATTATATTAATCAAAGAGGTAATGGACTTACAATAGATCTAAAAATCTACAATTGAGTTGTATGTATGAACAAATCATTAGTGTTTTAGTTTAACCATTGAATCATAAAATCCTCTTAATCGAGTAGGACTTAAAATTCTCTTACAATTGAGATACATCCCAAGGAGTATCAAAAAAATTTATCGCAAAAGTAGCATTGGATATGCCCGATACATATTTATAGGCCAAGAGAGTTTGATCAAGGATGGTAGCATTAGATGCCAGATACTAGTTGACAAACTATTTCTAAATCCTCTAACAACGTCAAACCTAACAATGTGTTTGTAACCTTTAACAGGGTTGGCTCCTAATAGAGCTCACTTTAGAAGAGTGAAAATTTGGGGTACCGGTCCCAGTGGTTTTTCCCTTAACAGGGTTTCCACATTAAAATCCTTGTGTTATGTGTTTATGGTTTATTACTTTACTATTTAGAATTTCACATATACATTTCTGGATTGATCGGTATACTCTACATATTTACTGTGTTTTGGTAAATAGTAAACTACTTATCGGTAATCATACAGAAGAGAGATTAGCAAAGCAATCTGAAAAGTAGAAAATCGATTAAAGTATTTCAAGGCATACATTTTGTAGGATAGAAGATAACTTGAGACATAATTTTTGGTTATAAATTTTAAGGGTTTAATTAAGTCCATTAATTTTTGAGGCCACTGATTCACCCAACCCCCCCCCCCCCTCTCAGTTATTACTAATAGATCTTTCTTTCCTTTGTCCTTGTAGTATCCGGTATCTCTTCTTTCAGATTGTCAGTTGCTTCTGTAATCTTTGTTATCACCTCGGTCAAACTTCTTTTCATATGTTCTATCATTACTTCTTTCATCTTTTCTTCTTTCTTTAGGACATCTTGCAGCAAAGTGTCAAACCTCTTTACAATTGAAACATACAAGTGGTAATTTACCTTTGTATCTCCCTTTGCCTCTCTGCAATATTCTTTCCATTAGTGCTTCAATCTCATCAAGTCCTTGATCCTCATTATCATTTTCACTATCATTTCTAATAACTTGTGTCTATGACTTGACTTACTTATTTTCAAAGAAGATTTGAATGCGGACTCTATAGATGGTAAGACACTATTGTCAAAGTTATTCATCTCAAATGAAATTAGTCTACCAATAAGACTATCTAGAGTAATTGTATTGTTTGAAACTTCTCTCATTTCTTGAATAGAAGATACTCTAATAGCATATACAGGTAGTAAGGTTCTTAAGATTTTACTTACCACTGTCTCTTCTTTAACTACATCTCCAACTCCTCGGATAGCATTGACTACCTCTTTGATTCTGCAGCTATACTGAGTGAAATTTTCTCCTTCTTTCATCCTTAGGTCATCAAACCTCCATGTTAGGCTTTCTTCCTTGGATCTTAGTACATTATCATCTCCTCCATGTACCAGCTTCAATTTATCCCACATTTTCTTTGCACAGGTGTAGGTTTTGACATCTTCAAACTCAGCATTGGAGAGTGAGGAAGCAAGCTCTATCATCATGCAATTATGATCATGGTTTTCTCTCAATTTCTCAAGAGTGTGAAGTCCTGTAGGAAATGCATATTCAGTATCAAGGTGTTGAGTAACATCATTGTTGTCTTTATTCAACTTGGGTACATCTCACTTGTTCATCTTGTGATCTTTTGCCTGAGCTGTTAAAATCCATTTCTAAGCACACAAGCTCTGATACCAATTGTTAGAATAACTGAGAGGGGGGGTGAATTAGTGGCCTCAAAAATATTTCAATAAATCAACCCAAAATACTTAGTACCATAATATAAATCCACTAGTTATCTTTAGTCCTACAAGATGTATGCCTTCAAATAAACTTATCAAATAGCTACTGCTCGAAGTTCACTATTAAACCTTATTCTTAATGTTTATCGAATAGCAGTCTTTCACTTACCAAAAAAAGGAAATTCTTAGTGTATACCGATCCATCCAAATTAGTTGTGTAATACAAAACACTAAAGTAATGACTCATAAACACATTGACACGTGTATTTTTAATGTGGAAACCCTGTTAAGGGAAAAACCCACTTGGGACCAGTAACCAAAAATTTTCACTCTCTTGAAGTGAGCTCGGTGAAGATCCAACCCTGTTAAAGATTACAAACACACTATTAGGTGTGACCTTGTTAGAGAATTTAAATGGGTACCAGCAAGAAGTTGAGTCCACTTTTTGGGCAAAAAGTGGAAGTGTTTTCCCTATTTTTCAAATTTGTTGTCAATTTATGTCAAAATTTGAGGCACTTAGAGATTGAATCTATAAAAACTTCACTATTAGAAAATTTAGTTCTCGGAGTCTACTTTTCAAATATGTAATTTATTTAAATACCCACATGGTTGAAAATTTATTTTAGTATGAATGTTTAAAAGCTACTTTTTCAAAATGCTTGTTTCGGGACCATACCACACACATGTACGGCCACCATATTTTGACCTAAATAAAAGAATTTTTGTGAATCCTTCTTGGGAAAGATACCTAAGACACCACAGATTGATAAGAATATTTTTTCTTTTTTTATTAGATATTTTTTTAATTGACTATAAAATATATTTTTGAAACCTCTGGTGTACGACCACCAGAATTTGATGAAAACTTCACATTTTTTAAAAACTATTATTTTATCTTCAAGGAAATTCTATGTAGATTGATGTCATATAAATTGTTTTTAAAAAAATGTAGAAACAAAAAAGTTATTAAAGTCTTAGTGAACCTTACTATTTTAAGTTTAGGTACCACTTTTGATTAATAAATATTGTAAAAATAGTAAAATTGATCATATCACTATAAAATTTATATTTTAAAAATCTAGACAGTAAGTTCTCTAATGGGTTTTCATTTCGTTAAAAAATCAATTAGGAAGACCCTCAAAAAATTATGCATAGGGAAAAATCTAGTATTCAAATGTCTTAGCCATTATTTTGGAGGTCCAAGCATAGGCTTGGTCCCACCAAGTCTGTCCTGAACCAAAATCCAATGCAAAGGGTGGTCTTGTAAATTCAAATTTTAAAAAATGGGCACATGTTTAAAAATGTGTACCCGTTTTTTAAATATAATAAATTGGCATAGAAAAATATGTTTTTCTTAAAAAAAATTAAAATTAAAAAAAAATAAAAAAAATGGGCACCCATTTTTTGAATTTTGGATTAGGTATCCGAGCCTAAGATGGGTGCCCTTTTTTTCAAAATGGGTGCCTATTTCTAGCAGCATTTTTCAAGTCCATAAGACTTCCGCCAAATTGGCACCCAACTTCTTGCACTTACCTAAATAGAATAGTTTGTCACTTGATATCGGGCATCTCTATGCTACCTTCTATGACCAAACCCAGTGTAGTTTTTCAAATGGTATCTAGCATCTCATGCTATCTTCATGATCAAACTTTTAGATACTCCTTGGGATGTATCTCAATATAGAAAGGATTGTTAAGTCTTTCTCGGTTAAGAGATTTTTTGAATCAATGGTTAAACAGAAATAGTAAATCATCTTTTCACACATACAACTTAGACTTGCAGATTTTCAGATCTATTGTAAGCTCATTTTACCTTAATTATGGTCAATATGTCTTTTCAATACCTTTTCTCCACTTCTTTCTGCTTGGTGATGTTGTTCTTCTCTATTGCTCGGTGTCCACAGAAATCTTTAGCTCTTTCCTTAGCTTGATTGATCAGGACTATATAAAGTTTTTCTTTATCAGTTTCTCTTCACCATCCTCTTTCTCATTCACTCCCCTTAATTCATAATGAATTAAGTTGTCTAGTTATAGACATGAAATCATTATTTCTCACTTCTTGATTTTCTTGTTCTTGGCGCGGTCTTCAATCTTAGCCAATCTTGATTTAAAGCTTAACTCCTATTTTATCTTGTAGAAATATTCTAGCCAACATGATAAATTTTTTTACTTATCTATGGTTTTAAATTTTCAATGAAAACAATGTTAACAACCAGTTAAGTCTATCGTTAGCTCTGTCAGCTAGGTATTTTGTCATTTTTGAACTCTAGTTAACTTCAGTGTTTTAACTCTTTGATAGCTTTGGTCAACACTTCAGTTCTCCTCGGGCTTCTCCGTTAGTGTTGTCTGTCCGTCGAGGTTGTCTGTCCTTTAGGGTTGTCTGTGCATCAATTAACACTATAATTTTGGTCGTCAATAATGCTTGTGATTCTACTCATCGGTAATGCTTGTCGGTTTCTTTGATCGGGCATCACTATGACTTAAATTTTAGTTTGCTCTGTCCATCGAGTTCCACTAGCCATTAGTGTTTGTAGTCACTTAGTCAATGCTGGTCTTCTATGCATTATTGAAAGCATAATATTTATCTCTTTGATTCTTTGAAGTCTTTGAAACTTTGAATATAACCGATTAGATTATATCAAGTTGACATCAATGACAATACAATTTATTAACTGATTTAATGTCTTGCATTATCTTTCTGCATTTCAGTGATCAACTTAACATCTTCTAACATTCAATCAGTTGCATGTCATCAGTTAGGAACATCAGGTTGTACATATACAAACTTATCATAGTCTTCAGGTTCCTTTTTTCTTTCTTCATCATTATTTTGTGCAAAGTCATCAATTCTCACATTTTCACTTTCCACCATTTTGTTAGTAACTTAATTCAAACACGTATAGGCTTTAATTCTTGTAGAATATCCTAAGAATATTCCTTTCATCCCCTTTAGAATTAAAATTTCCTTCTCTATAATCTTTCAAGATGCTTCTAAAAACTTTGAAATAACTAACATTATGTTTGAGATCATACCAAATTTCATTAGGTGTTCCGTTGGTACCTTTTTCATTTGTACTCGATTCAATGTGTAAACAGCTGTACTAACTACTTCTCTCTAGATTTGTTGTGAAATACCTTTCTCAATCATTAGTGTCTTAGCACAATCAACAATAGAACTATTTCTTCTCTCAGTAATACCATTCTACTGTGGTGTCCTCAGTGCTAACATCTATCTCTTAATTCCATTTTCATTACAAAAAAATGTAAACTCATCAGATGTAAACTCACCTCCTCTATCAGATCTCAGACATTTTTGTTGTCTTCCAGTTTCTTTCTCAACTTGGGCCTTATACCTCTTAAACATTTGAAATGCATCAGAATTTTCTTTTAAAACATTATAGACATCATTCTAGAATAATCATCCACAAATATAATAAAATATATGTCTCCATAGTAACTTTGAGTTCTCATGGGTCCACAAAAATCAGTATGAACTAAATCCAAACTTCCTTGTGTAACATGAGTTTTGCTTGAAAAACTAGATGTAGTCATCTTACCCATTTGACATTCTCTGCACATAGCATTCTCAGGTTTCTCTAATCTCGATAATCCTCTTACTCTATTCTTTTTAATCATGTTCATCAAGTTGTCAAAATTAACATGACAAAGCCTTTTGTGCCATAGCCAAACATCCTCAACTTTAGCATACAGGTAGCTCTTCATACAAGTATCAAGATAAAGTAAATTACCTTTAGATTTCTTCTCCAATAGAAATCATATTTTCCTTCTTATCAAAACCTTTCACTCTTCCATGTTGAAATTACAGTCAGTGATCTGTGTTATTTAACTTTGCAACACTCAACAGATTATACTTCAATCCTTCAACCCAATAAACATCATCACATCCTATGTTATTCAGTAGAATTATAGAACCTTTTCCTTTTTTAGGGTATGGAGCATCATTACAAAATCTAACATATCCTCCATTATACTTTTCCAAGGAAATAAATGTAAGTGTGTCACCAATCATGTTATGTGAACAACCACTATCTATAATCCATGTTTCAATCTTACTTACTTGTGATATTAGGGCTCTTGATTCTTCTTAATCAGAATTGTCTTTAATAGAAACATAAACAACTTCTTTTTCATCACTTTCATCTAAATCATCATCACTTAAATATTCATTAGCAATATGATAAGATTTCTTACCTTTTTTGTAGTCCATGATTTTCCTGAATCTGTTTTCTCTTTTGTCCTTATGTTTTTTATCCTGCTTCTCCTCGTTGTCTTTCTCAAGGCAGTTAGATGCAAAATTACCAATATTGTTACAGTTAAAAATTTTCAAGGATAACTTACCTCAGTATTTTTCTTTGCCTCTTTGTAGCCTTCTAGCCAACAAAGCTTCAAACTCTCCCTTATTCTCTACATTTGCAATATATAATTCTTCCAAACCACTCTAACAGCTATCAAAATTCTCACTAGTAGTGCTCAAATATCTATCACTAGGTCTAAAATCCTTAGAGCTTCCTATCTTCAAAGATGACTTAAATGTAGACTCAATCTTAGATGTAGCAGGTAAACTATTATCAAAATAATTAATCTCAAATGCAGCTAGCTTATGAATAGTAGCATCAAGAGAAATATTCATCTGAAGAATGGATCTCAACTCTTGTATAGAAGATACTCGAACAACATAACTCGGTAGAAGGGTTCTCAAAAAATTTCTTGAAACATCTTCCTCTGTTATGGCTCCACCACCTCCTCTAATAGAATTTACAATCTCCTTAAGTATAGTGTTGTATTGTATTATGTTTTCTCCATCTTTCCTTCTCATCAAATCAAATCTACATCTCATACTTTCTACTTTTTCTTTCTGAACATCCTAGTCTCCACCATAGGTCAAAATAAGTTTATCCCACATTTTTTTTAAGTAGTACATCCATCAAGTTCATCATATTCTCGTTCGGTAAGTGTAGAAGATATCTCAATCATAACGTGTGTGTGTTCATGCTTCTGTATTTTATGGGTGATTGCCAAAGTTGTAGTAGTCGGTGCAACATATTCATTATCAAGAAAATGAATTTCATATTCTCCTATACCAGACACATGCAATCTCATTCTACTTTTCCATGTAGAGAAATGTTACCTATTCAACTTTGGTGCTTCCCTCTTGTACATCTTTAGACCTTAACTCAAGTCCTTTTAAACTTAACACTTCAGAGAACCAGTTCTCTGATACCAATTGTTGGTCCCACTAAGAGTGGGGTGAATCAGACCAAATCAAACTTAAACACTTAAAACTCAACTCACTGATTCACTCAGTAGCACTGAATATAGTAATAACCGTTTCACTAAATAACTTAATAACTTAAACAACCATACATCTCATAATATGAAAATCAATCATTCAAAATTAGTAAACACGTATTTAACAAGGAAACCCAATATAGGAAAAACCTTTGTGGTAATTGTGAGCCAATATAAAAATGTACCTTCCTAAAGTACGCTCGGTTAAAAACTTATCATGTTAAAGATTACAAACATATTTGCTAAATGTGACTCTGTTAAGGGATTTTCCTCAAATTGGTTAAGATCTTCACCCGGTTAGGAGTGGCCTTGATAGAGGACCTTAAAAACTCTTTTGGAATGTCACCTATGTCTAGGACTTACAAATAGGACTGTTAAATCCACTCGATTAAGAGATTTTATTTGTTACAAATTCTAATAAGAAATAGTAAAACTTTGATCTGTAAATATAGCAACTACCTTTTGATTTTGTCAGATCCTTTATGCTCACATGAATATTGGCATCACATACTCCATTTTTCTCTATTTCAGATTGTAGATTCTTCTCTTTCTTCTTCTTTGTTCTACTCGATAACTTTGTTCTTCTGCTTCTTAATTCAATTTGCCAACATTATAATCTCTATTAATTTCTCATCATTTATATAGCGATACTTTTGCCTCATAATCTCTTTTCTTAGGTTTTCCATCATTTGCGCCAAGTCGTTCAATCATCATCTTCATAAATATCAACTCTGTAAACCATTTCACTTTTAGCTTGTAACTTGAACTTTTCTCGAAACTCGTATAATCAGGTTTAACTGCTTTATCTCTGCCTTAGATCTTCTCATTGAATTTTCTCGCTCATAGATCTTCTAACAAACTTCCTTTTATTTTTATCTCCATCCAGATCATCATAGCCTTGTATTAAATTTTATCTTATTATCATTTACAATCAATATCTTGTACTTGGTAATTTTCTTTTGCAACTCGATAACTAACTTCATTTAGTGCTCGATGCTCAATACTCGGTAACTAAAAACTGATCAACATAACTCCATACCAACTGACTCGGTCTAGCTTGGTAGAGTAACTCTTTTTAGTCATAACTTAACTCTTTGCAATTTCTATCTTAATCAATCAAGTGTAATTACTTGATAACATAGAATATATATAATCAAACAACTATATCAACATCAGTTCATCATTTTCTGATCTGTATTTGTCACCCATTTAACTTCTCCTTTGTATGATATGGTAACTCAAAAAAAATCAATTGCTTGACATCAATGAAAAATAATAATTGTTCTAGTTATTTCTACAAACATGTATACTTATTATCACTCGGTCTTCATCATCTCCATAAGTTAATCAATATTTAGATCATGGATTTTGGTATCATCTTTTGTGAGGCACTTACCCTTTCTATGTGATCACTTATGGTCTTGCAATAGCTTTCCAAGCAAGATATAAGTGTATGAGATATTTTTGATCAAGGTATCTTCTACTAGTTAATTTGGATTTTTATTACTAACCCTCTTTTTATGAGTTGTGTCCATTATCTTTGATTTTTTCCTTTTGTTTTTCTTTGTTTTTGTGTCCTTATGCATAGATGTTCAAGTTGGGACCCTTTTTTTATTGGCTTGCATCCTTAAACTTGGCATTTTCTTACCTTTTTGAAATTCACTTATGATCCTCTCTCTCTCTCTCTCTCTCTCTCTCATGACCATGAGCTTATCTCATACTCCCACTAAAGTGGGGACTAAATATATAGTCCTAAATTGGAAGAACCTAACCTGTTCTCAATTTTAGGATCATTTTGTTCCTACTTTAGTGTATTTTCTAGAGTAGGATCTCATATGGCAATAAAAGGGTACCTAAATTCAAATATAGGTCCTCCACCTCCTTCAATATTGCTTAAAATTGAGGTTGGCCCTTGCTTCTAGGCATGTTTTCTCATTTTCCTTCCAATCTTGTAATTTATTCTGTCATTTAGGACCTATTCATTTATTTTTGGCCTTTTTGAGATTCTCCGACCCCGAAATGAGTTGTCCTTTATTTTCCCACATTTAGTTAATCTCCCTAGCACCCATATCAAATTTGGGCCTATTATTCAAGGGACATATCACCATTGGTGACCTATCCCTAGGACAGATCACCATTGGCAATGTGTCCTCGATGATTTGCTCCAAATTTGGCCCGAAACCCATGCAAAGATTTGGGAGGGAAAAAAGGCACCCTTGGACAGCATGCTCAGGTTTAACTCCCTAAAATTATGTGAGATATATATAAATCCCATATCTACCCTCATTTGATCATTCATTATCTATTTAAAGCATCCTCTTTTTTATTGTTGCACCAAAAGATTGACCTATTAATGCCCAATACAACCACTTCACTTATACAAGAATGAGAATCGGTTAAGCCATGTCACAAACCACTGCTATGATGTAAAGAACAAGGAGAAAAAGGGCTCACACCTTTCAATAATCCCCCCAGTGTAAGTGTGGGTTTTGAACCTATGACCTCGGCTCTAATACCAATTGTAGGAAATATGATAGTGAAAAACTCACAGGGGGAGGTTAAATTTGTTGTTCCAAAAATTCAAAAGCTTTCTAACCTTTAAAGCCTTAAAACCTTATTTTCAATCAAGGTAAAGTAAACATGGATGAAAAAATTAGAAATAGATCCACAACACTTGACACACAAAATTTTATTGTGGAAGCCCTATTGAGGGAAAACCCACGGTGGGGCTGATTATCCACAGTAAGAAAATACCTTGTTAGAAGTATAAACTTATTATAATAATGGGGACTACACTTGCATTCAAGCACACACACTACCTAGAGCTCACTTCTCAAATGAAATGGGCTAAAACCCAAAGAAAGGAAGATGCGTTGCCTTATAAAGGCTTACTACCTAGATTAATCAGAGTACAATCTAAAATCTTTTGAACTGAGAAATGACATAGATACTCCTATGCGTGGGTTAGTTCCAATCATGTACAATCCAAACCTCTATTCAACCCTATCTCTTCCACTTACTATTGAAAAAATTGATCACCAACTGATCTACAACTTGCTTCACAAGAAGTCTCACACGTCTACACCTATGCATCAACCCTAGATCATATTTATATTAGCAACCTTGATAAATAAACAATGTTGGCACCACTCCAATTTCAAACTAAAATTCACGCACCAAAAAAGATAATTCAAATCTATTTTTCACCACTAAAACATAGCCATGGTCCATATCAACCACCTTGAGTTCATAACTCATCCTCAAATCACACCTCAAACTTGTTCAAAATGATTTATTGATCAAGTCAACCAAAAATATAAGAAATAATAAAAATATCACCAACAACCAAAAAATCCTCCAATCTGATCATTTCAATCCACGTGGACCACCAACTCATCAGTAAAATAATCCAATAACATCCTTAGGCATCATGAGTAACAGACAAATAATCAAATCCTTCACTTCATTCAATTTGTCAGCATTTCTCTTGTCACACTTGAAGATCATTATCACGTTCAACTATAACAACAAAAGAATGCCTTGCGGACCTCTGAATCATAAACCCTTTGAATTATGGACACATCACCATGTCCCAAAACTTATCCTATGTGCATAACCAAAAATGCCAACTTGAGCATGCACACCAGACCGATCTCAACTATCTTAGAAGTATTGTTTGCCATATTGTCTGCCAATCACCATCTATGAACTCGTAACTCACCTAATCTTCATGTCAACTCCTGAGAAATTATATGGACAAATTATAAAACCTCAACATCGTCCCATGCAATGCACAACACCTAATCTATAGAAATCATACTTTCATCAACTTTGACACTCGTACTCTCCACTATCTTCCTCAACCTCTTGTTCTAGTACCTATATGCTTTTATTTTGGTAGAGTAGCCAAGGAATGTACCCTCATCACTCCTTGCCTCAAACTTTCCTATATCCAAATATCTTTCTATGTAGCATTTACTACCAATAACTCTAAAGTACATGAAAGTAGGAACACTTCCACACCATAGTTCTTAAGGTGTCTTACTTTTTCCTCCTTTGATTTGCACTCGGTTAAGAGTGTATATTGTAGTGCTAACTACTTCTCTTAAAAACATCTATAAAACCTTTCCTTCAAGAATCATAGTCCTTGCAATATCAATAATGTTCCCATTCTTCCTTTCTACAACTTCATTTTGTTGTGGAGTGCTTGGAGCAGATAATTGTCCCTTTATTCTATTATGCATTCATGACTCCATTATTAAGTTTTCAAGATATCAAGTGCATGGAAGATAAACAAGCCATCAATTTCAAACATTCAAGTCTTCATTCCTCTCAAGAAAGAAATGTGTCTTCTTCTATAGATCTAGCTTATTTCCCTCATTGGAGGCAAAGAAAAGGAGTTTTCTATCAAGAAGTAAGATTCACATCCATCCATCAAATCTCATTCTTCTCCTCAATCAAATCTATTTCATGAGGTTTTGTCTTGCATGATTTCCTTTTGGGTTTCTGTGTTTAGTCAAAGATATTGCATCAACATACTTGATCACATATAAATAATTAATTGCATCTACAAGGTATGGTATGCTTCATTATTTAGATCTAGCCTCTACTAGATGACAACACCCTTTTCCTTTCATTTCATTTCAAGGTTGATTCCTAAATAAGGGTTTGACTAAGGCAAACCCATTTTCCAACCTTTTCCCCATTTTTTTGTGTGTAGGAACCAGTTACGGAGTCGTCAGATCTTTTCTTGGTAGTACATGAACAATTACAGAATCTGCAAAAATTTAATCTAAAAGTGTTGGGTACATATCAACTTTCAACTTGTCCCGTGGGTACAAGTCGAATTTCTCCCTATCCATGCCATTTTTTATTGAAATTTCTAGAGTGGGTCAGTTTCATCTTCTAGTTTCTATTTATGTCAGTTTCAGCTCAATATCAGTTCATATTAGTTTGTTTTAATAATCTTTTTAGTACCTTCTCTATTAGATCTATTGCTTCATTTATTCATTATTCCACTTCTATCATTTACACATTCCAAGGAAGACCGAACCTTATTCCCACTAAGATCTTGAGTTAACCCTTCAGCCTAGTGGGGATATCCTTTTCTCCTAATGTACAAATTGAAAAGTGAGGGGTAATTTATATCATAAAATTACTTCCCGGTGTACAAGTATAAAAACATATATTTTGTTAATGTTTTTATGTCAAATAAATTATGTTAGATTTTTTCTAATCTCTAAATGCATCAAGGGATAAAAGGATAATTGATATATACAAGATATTATTATGGGGCATATCAATTGTGTAAACCAATATTTTAATCTATTCCAAAACTACTAGTATACCATGGGCTCTTTAGAAATATATAAAAAAAAGGATGTGTATCAGGGCACTACAAGAATGCTTATTTAGTCTCTTAAAAGACTAATATTTCACGTAGTTGTTGTGTAGGTAATGTTAACATTGGAGGTTTGTAAAGAAAATTTTTAGATCTTGCTCAAAGAAGGAACTGTAACTATCAATATAAATAAGATAAATTGTGGAAAATAGTGGCCCTTTAACAAATCTAAAAATGTTCAGTATATGTAGAAGTATTTAGCATTTCAAATATAATACAATGATTATCATCTTTCTGATGCCTTGGATAATCATTTCAATTCCTAGAGAGGTTCAAAATTTTGCAAAAACTAGGGAGAAATATTCACAATGGATAAGATTATATCAAATGATTCAATGTCTCTTCTATTGACCCACCATTGAATGATTCAGAGTCTATTTGTGGCAACAAAAATTTAAAATATGTTACTAGGTTTATTTTAAATACTCTAAGCTTAAACTAGTTAAATTTTTTTCTATATTTTCTATTTAGCAATCTTTATTTTGTATTAGTAATCCGTAAATAATATAGTTATAGTCCTTACCTTGTGTGGTCATATACTTCTGTTTAGGATGATATAGCAATTGATACTCAATACAACATATAGAAAATGAGTGTGTGTTTGAACACATGGACATTCCATAGAAATTGTTTGCTTCAAAATGATAGGAATCTTCTTGTCAATGATGTTTTATGTTGTGATGGTGTTAATCAGTTTATTGTGAGCACCTAAATGAAAATTTCCATGTTGTAAGCACCTAAATTTTGTTTAGTTTAAATCTTCTCCAATACAAATTTAAAGAATAATAATAATAATTTAAATTCTTAAAATCAAATGAAAATCAAATATTATACTCATCATAATATTTTTTTGTTATCTAAAATGATTTTTATATTTAATTGTTTTAAATATACAAATCCAAAAATTAAATATTTAATGTGAGATAGGTTGATAGAATCATTTATTTAATTCCTAAACAAATATATTAATTTTTTTTACCTTTCTTATATTGTGTGTGTGTTTGGAGTTTTAAACAAAATGGATCTAAATAGAAATATTAACAAAAATAGATTATTTAATATATAATGCTAATGTATTGGTAAAAATTGCATACTTGTTTCCTTAATATTATGTGTTTGATTAAGGTAAAATAGGTTTTGAAAGGACCCCAAAACCCTTTACAACAAAATGCTTCCCTTAACCTTATATTTTAGTTCCACAATAACTAGATCACGTGTGAATACATAAACAAGTGTGCAAGATGGTATATTTTGCATGAAAGTTAGAAGGTATAATCTTATCCTTGTCAATCCCTTATCCCCAAGAACTAGATCTAATCTTTGCATCTATTTATTCATTACCTTGGATTAGATGAGTTGAAATAGAATTAATCTAGGTCAATTTTATGATCACATATTTGAACACCAACTTTTTATTTGAATTTATTATTTTAAACACATGTTTTTTTCTCTTACTAGTCATTGTGAGTTTACAAAATCCTTATTTAGTTCAAATTACATGCTAGGTAGCTATGATTTATCATAGATTGCATATGGGATTCTACATATAAATGGATTAAAATGACCTTATCATCATTCTCTTTGAATCATATTGCATGCTTATTTTTATCAATCTTGATTCATTGCTCTATTGAATTGGCCTATCTAGGGGTTTGACTAAATTGAGCCTCATAATTTAGTAGACTCTCCAAAGACATTTACAAGCACTTATTTTCCTTTGAGATATTCAAATACTAAAAAAAAAATATAAACATGTTTTAGCATCATCTAAGAGTCATCATAGAATAAATTTGGGATTATACTTACAAATGGATAAACTAGCACTTGCACCTTTGAAGGGTGCAAGGGTTACGTTGATAGTGTTAGATATATTAAACATGTTAGGACAGACCAAGCATGTTGATTATGTTCATGGTGAGTCAAAATGGTGTTGTCTAGTCCTAAAAAGTGATCCAAGATATTCATGGAATATAATAGATATATTTGGGATTGGAATGCCACTCTTAGATACACTGCAAGATTGTAAGTGGAGGAGTTGCAGTCAAAAGTCCAGATTACCATAATAAAATTGAATATACATCATAATGGAGAAGGATTTTAATACTTTGATCTTATATTATAATCTCACAAAATAATGCTATAATGAGTTGGTGGTTAATAAATATTCATCAAAGTAATTTAAATATTTAGATTGGGGGTGATAAATAAAATACAGATAAAGAAAACTACCATGAAGTGGTTGTGAGTTGATAGGTGTATGTGTTTTACTAATGAAAAAACTAAATTGGTGAGTTTATGTGTGAGTTTGTGCTTGGGATCAAGACACATAACTATTCACAATGTCTATTCATCATAAATTTAGTGAGCTTGTCCAAGTTATAGTGACATACTTCCTTTTAAAAGAGTAAATAGTTGTAATTTGTTTTTTGGGGGTTCCAAAAAGTTGGTAAAGCTCATTAAAGCTTGAGTTAGTTAGTACAACTAACTTCAAAATAGTTATGAAAGCTTCATTTTTCTCCTTTCAATCAAACACAAATTCCACAGATAGATAAATGTGCAAAATATAGGATCTTACTACAGGCCATAAGGGAAATGTTGTTGGTAGACATTACACGCAAATTATTTATTTCTCTATTATACCATTTTTGTAAAAATGATTAATAGGATATACAACATAATCTCCATAGTGGAAACAAAAATAATTATACATTCTAATATAATCCAAATGTATTTTAATGCATTTCTCTTCAACAGCCTAGCATTAATTTTGTTTTAATTTATTTAGCAGCCACTTAATATCTCTTCATTTCTGTGAAAGTATTTTTCCCTTATATGCAAACATTTCACTTGTATCTTCAAACATCTCCACTCAATTATTTTAGTAAAACATTTTCACTCATGTAGCTTACCTTTTCTTCTTTATACTTTGGTTCCTTATTATACTTTGGTTCCTTATTATTTTCATGTGCAATCATTTTACCTCTCACAAAGCATTTCACCCACTATACCCTACCTTTGGCTTTAGAAACATTCATCCCAAAATGTGCATACCCACTTTGATAATGTCATTTGAATTATATCCAACACAACATTATATTTTGTTTTTGTATGCATTTGGTAATTTTTCTTGAGATGAATATACCCATCTATTGAAATTATTTCCTTAAGCTGGTACACACCACATGGCTATACATTATTACAGCTCAAAATAATTAATTTTATAATAAACATGTGCTTCATTTCAATGATTCTTCACTATTTGCACTATTAGTAGCAACATACTTGTCGCTAATCCCTCTTCCTCTAACCTCTCTGGTGATTGGAATTGATTGGAATTACATTGTTGATCACTTGGAGCTTGGGGATGAATTCTTGAGGAATGAGAGCATTGAAGATATGCTAGACATGTACTAGGAATGGCTTCACAATGAAATGCATGATCATTTATGTCAACCACCGATTGAGAGTGCCCTTCAGTACTTTTTTCTACATCAATATTTCCATCGTAAACTATAGGTCCTATTCGTAGGGATTTTTAGGTGTTTTTTTTCAATTTTAGTTTTTTTTTTAGGTTCAAGAGTGCGTAATATTTCTTCAGATCTTCTTTGTAGGCAAGATTCAAGGGACCAAAAATGAATAACCCCCCACATAATATCCATACTGTCAAAATTACAAATTCAGGTTAGAAACAATCACAACATAACAAAGCCATATTCATTCAATGGAAAAATCAAATTGATATCAATACAATCTCATTCTTATCAAAATATCATTCAAAAAATTAAAATTTATGATCTTCAATGGTAGGTAAGCCGAACCTTTTACATCTCTTGGAATGTAATTATAAAAACGCCCCTCCCACATCTTCAAGTTAGCTCGGGCGATTTCATTTATGTCTCTCCCTCCCACTTCCTTCCTCTTTGTCTTGCATTATGATGAAACTTAACTAGGAAATTTATACTTGTTTTGCAGTGAAACCAAGGGGCGACACTTGCAGGACTAAGACGTGATGAATCATCGGATATAAAATTTCATGTCTAACAAGGCACATGTACTACACCAAACACATATTAAGCAACCAAAACACCAATCAAACACTTAAAAATTTAAATAATTACCAGACCTTTCAGTTCTCCATTCTGACCGTAATGCCCATGAGAATCAAAGCCAGCGTGAGATTGACGGCGTAAGACAATGTTGGATTGTCTGAAAAATCCGGCGTGACTATCCCTCACAATAAGCCTATTGGCTAAAAAAATGATTGTATCATCATTCTCAATGCATGTTTCCTTATTTTTCTCAAGCTTGATTCTTTTTGTTGAATTAGTTTACATTTTGGATTCTACTTACAAATGAATAAAATTGATCCTATCATTCTCAAAGCATATTGAATGCTTTCTTATTTTTCTCAAGCTTGAATCATTGCTATTGAATCGGCCCATCGAGAAGTTTTATTGAGACTAAATTGTTTCTTACAATTTAATAGACTCTCCAAAGACATTTGCTAAAGAAATTCAAATTAAAAAAGTAAGACAAACTAGCTTGATAATCCAAAATTGTCTCACACCAGATCTAAAAAAAAATTATATTAATTAGCAGCAAAACTAAGACACTATATAGTCTCAAACTAGGTCCAAAAGCTATATAATTTGCACCAAATAGCGCACACTCAAATTTATGTCACATATAGATTACAACCTAAATAAAGGAACAATTAACATCTAAACAAAAACATCAAAGTTAATATCAAAGCTAAATATCCAAAATGTTTAATTTGAGCATATACAAGCACACTAATAAATGCCAATGAACCGTTGTTCCTTTTCAACGGTCACAATGGTTCCTGCACTCAGATAGGTACAAAGATACCTGCAACTTATATTCAAAGACAAATGACAAACCAAGTAAAAAACACTTGAATTGAAGAAGCAAATAAAACTAATATTGCTATAAAGAGGATTTGAAACACCAGATAACCCTAATTATTAAATTTGAATACCAATAATACAAAGAAAAGTTCAATCCCTCGGTGATCAATCACACAAGAAGAAGAAAAATACCCGCAAGAGTTATAACCCATCTGAATACCAAGAACAGAAAGAAGTGAAACACAAGCTAAAATAGATAATGATTACAACACTTCACTAATTCATTGTTATCCTGTAAGGGCAGAAATTAGTAGTAATAATGATAATGATTACGTGACCCCAGAGCTTGACATACCACCGAATGATAATGAACAAGCTCAAACTCAAACTACCAAAATCCACCCACCTCAAACTCAAACTAGAGTTAAATGGAATACACTATGTAACTACAAACCCCAAGACAAAATGAATTCAGAAACACTTAAGACAATCTTGTATGATAAGTAGAGTGATATAAATTTCAACCAATGGTTACCAAGAACTACCTCATAGCTGTGTGCTATAATTGTGTCACACTTCTATGAATCCTTACATTCAAGAACACTCAAGCATGAGGTCTCAAAATTCAATCCATAGCTCCCTAGGCATGGAGTGCAAAGATTTTTAGAATACTCTCAGCTAGAGCTATTAAGCCTATAACCTTGCTAGTAAACCATGCAATGAGAGATTCAATGAAGACAAGGGAAAGAATGCCAATATCCTCAAGAATCAAGAATTAAATGCAATGCAAGCTAGATTAAGATGAATATGCAGGCTAAGCTATGAAAATGAAAGAACAAGTATTACAAAGCCTCCTAGTTAGGCTAGATGAATTAATCTAAAGCATAAAGGAAATCTAAGCTAAGAATGTCATGATAATGCAAGAAATGAAACTATGATAACATGTAGATGAAAAAGCCAAGAATGCTCCAAATCTTAAAAAAGTACCAAAGTGGCCTAGAAAACTTATAGCATAACATTAGCATCAAAACCTCAGATCTAAAAATGAAGGAGAGAGATCTCCTTTTATAAGAAATGAGATGAGATGGACCATTGAGATTAAAAGGTAAAAGTCTTAATCAAGGGTGGAGAAAAATAGAACCTTGATCCTTGTGCACAAATATCCTCCAATAGGAAAATAGGAGTTCACTTTTGTGTCCCACATAAGACAAAAAGTGTTTTTTCCCTTTTTATAAAATAAGAATAATGTTTTAATTGTGCAACATAGGATAAGAAGAAAAGTGAGGATTTTTTATTTAAATAAAAGAGGAGGAAATTCATTTTAATTAAATAAAGGCTTAGGATAAAGTGGTTTTATTATTTAATTAAAAGAGATTTTTAATTAATTAAAAGAGAGCATGTTCTCTTAATTAAATAATATTTTTATTTTTATTTTTTCTCTTTTAAATTAAATAAGGCTCAAACCTTAGGAAATATTG
>MU225172.1:1511281-1522427 GCA_018584345.1 Thuja plicata | reverse complement strand
TGCTTCCTGGTTTGTATTATCTCTTATTGGATTGAAGTTTATGAATGCTAATTAATGGACATTGGGGTTCCTAGTTCCTCTCATTTTCTACAATTCTGTGTGTCACTGTGTTTGATCTGATTTAGATTTTCTGTGGGTATACTTCAGCCCCTAGCAGTCTTGTCTCATTCCTACACCTAGTTGCAGAGAAGGATGTTTGTTTGCAGGTCATAGGTCGAGTCTTTTGTCCAGGCCTTCCTATGAAATACTTATGCAAGCCTATCTAGTGAGTTGTGACTTATTTGACCTGGTTTCTTCATTGATTTCATTCCTCTATACTGAGATCCAAGCCCTAATTTCGGTGCATCACCTAGTAGGTAGTTTGCTTTCAGTCATTTCCCTTCCATGCAATCCTTCTATCCCTTTCCCTCAAAAGATTTACTTTCCTGTCTAAGAAGCAAATTAAGGTGATTATCCAAGAGGAACCAGCCTAGAACCTGGAGGTCTCATCTCAGTTAGCATAAGGTCCCACAACCTTGAGATGATTCCCATGTTATACTGGATTATCAAGACCAAGAGAGCTTGAGATCAGAGGCGCAAATTCAGTGTATAACACAAGCAGCAAAAGAAAGTTTGTAATTTCCAAGAAAAACAAGTACCAAGGTAAAAGTGACATGGTCACCAAGCTAGAAATAAGATCTAATGGTCAAGAGAAATTCACAGCATACCTAATGCATAATATTAAGAGGCATAATCTCATCTATATATTGGATGAATTGATAGTTGAAAAACAAGAGAGAGAGAGAGGGAGAGAGAGAGAGATAGGAGTTATTGAAGAAAAAGAGCAGAGCAAAGAGCACCAAGAAACAATTTAGTTACAGTCGAGCAGACCATAATAGTGT
Organism: Thuja plicata; assembly: GCA_018584345.1. NCBI lineage: Eukaryota > Viridiplantae > Streptophyta > Pinopsida > Cupressales > Cupressaceae > Thuja > Thuja plicata. The sequence continues at coordinate 1,521,546 of MU225172.1, read as the reverse complement.
TGCATTTTGAGATTTAGGTAACACAATCAGAGCACATAGAGTCTGATCATCATTTACATTTGATGCACTTATTATAGACATTGTTAAGTTATTTGATACTATTGTATTGAGAGCTTTAAATCCCAATACTGGGTAGATCATAACTAGAGTACATCTCTAAGTGTAGAGTGTAAAAATCCTTTAACCAAGTATACCTAACAAGTATTTTATACTCGTAACCGGGTAAGATATCAGAAATAGCTAAACTTTGTAGCTCTAATCGAGAACCCTTTATATTGTAGTTAGTGAAGGTTGTGGGTGTCATCCCCACCTCAATTTTTTCCTCTAACCAAGGATTTATGTATTCCCAAAATCATGGTGTTATGAGTTCTAATTGGTTAATGTTTTGATGATATAGTTTTATAAGTTTTACATTACTTTCATTTCAAAGTTATGAACTCAGTAATCAGTAAGTAGTAGTATATGGTTTATCAGAGAATGAGGTTAGAAATTATTTAGTGGTATTGATTTACCCCTCCCCTCTTAGTCCCAACTTTCAATAGTTATTCCAACAATTGGTATCAGAGCTAGTACTCTTGAGTTAAAGGTTTGACCACCTGAGAGTTAAAGATCATAGTCATGCAAAGTTATAGGCATTCTAAAAGGATTGATGGTCTTGAATTTGATTTGGAGAGTGCACAAGAGTTAATCATGGATCTGAGAAAGAAACTTGAGAATTCTCTGAGGATTAGAAGGAAACTATATGATGAACTAAAGGTTAAACAAGAACAAGTTGATACACTTGAGACAACATCTAAAGGAAGTCTGACTGATGAATCTAAGACAGATATAAGAGAACTATTTTAATATAATGATTCACTTACTAAGTTGTTGGATTTGATGAAGAAAGATCTTGAAGCTAATAGCATAAGAATGACCGAATTGATTGAAGGTAAAAGGACAGTTGAGGATGAAAAGAGAATGGAAAAAGATGACAAAAGACAAGTTGAAATCAGGTTAACTAAAAAATATAATGAGATCTTAAGGATGACCCAAATTCACTATAATATGACCAACCAACTTTTGAATGCAAATTAGGACTATACACGAAAGGAGTTTGAGAACCAAGTACTGAAAGTTGAGATTGAAAGAATGGAAAAAAAGATTGAAATTGAGAAGGATGCAAATGAAATACTGAGAAGAAATGAAGAAGCATTGAAATCACTGGACAAATAGGTCAAGAATCAGAAGCAACTAAATGAAAGATCAAGAATTGGATTCAATGAGAATAGCACTACCAAGAAAGGAGAATCATCTAATCCACCGAAAGATCAATGTATTGTACCCCTACGGCAACTAAAGAATCCATGTTGTAATTATTATGGGAAGCCTGGACACACTGCTAATGTTTGTAGAAGCAAAAAAGGTAAAGAACCGAGTACACTTAAATTTGATGGTTATTTCTTTAGATGTAATAGGTATGGACATCAAGCTTTTGAGTGTAGAACCAACTTTACTAAAAACATAAGGAAACCTAAGTTTGATGGTTACTGCAAAAATTTCAACAAGTATGGTCACAAGAATGAAGATTGTAGAACAAAGAAAATAAATGATAAGTAGATGCCTAACCAATAAAATGAAAATAATAACCAAGAAGGCACATTTATACCATGGGATTATAATACAAGGATTTCATGTTTATCTTGTGGAAGATATGGACACATTTCTACAAATTGTATATTGATACATGAAAGGAATAATAGAAGATCATGGAGGAGCCCTGGCATGGCATGTTTCCACTATCATATGGTAGGATACCTGGAAAGCAATTTCAGATACCGAGGAAATGCATTGATCAAAGATGAATCTACAAGAAGTGTACCATCTAATATTGAAGAAATCAAAGAACAAATGAACAAAACCTGGAGGAGAAAGACTCGGGAAGATGGAACATCATTTGGAACCATAGACAACACCATCTCTACTGAGTCTATTGCACCACCCTCCACCTAAGTGGTGAGAGGTATTTAGGAACTACATTCTTATTATAAATCTTACTTCAGTTCCCAAGCATTAGAGTTAAGATCCATATCACCATATCAACTTTCATTTGGATAAGTTGCGAAAAAAAATTCGAACATTGTAATGTATTTTAATTTTGTTTATTCGGTTAAGAAAAGTAACTATGTTGTTGGTATAAAGGTATAAGAGACTTGGCAAGCACATTTAATGCAAATAATTAAAGTTATTGGAAACCCTAATCACAGAAAATCTATAAATAGCTCAGTTTGTTATTCATTTAGAACTAACATTTTTGAAGAGCATTTGAACACACTGCAAAGTGATTATTCCATCGACCAATCAAAGTGATTTCAAGGTATTTTTGAATCTTTGTAAGAGAATTTTGAATACTTATGTGATAATTGGTTATACCGAGTTGTTTTTTGAAGCCACTTTTTAGTAAGCGTACCCTAGTTTGTTAATACGATACATTTAGAGGTAATCATGGCATCGAGGATATAGAGACTAGTACCAAGGAGTCAGATTGTTTTTAGGAAATACATGAACAATTACTGATTCTACAAAAAATTTATCTAAAAGTGTTGGGTACAGATTGACTTTCACCCTGTCCCATGGGTATGGGTCAAATTTTTCCCTAGCCCTGCCATTTTTTACTGAAATTTCTAGAGCAGGTCAGTTTCATCTTCTGATATCTATTTCTGTCAATTTTAGCTTAATATCAGTTCATATCAGTCTATTTTTATATAATCTATTTAGTACCTTCTCTATTAGATCTATTGTTTCATTTATTCATTCTTCCACTTCTACCATTTACACATTCCAAGGCAGAATGAACCTTATTCCCACTAAGATCTTAAATTAACCCTTGAGCCTAGCAAGGCCTAGCGGGGATATCCTTTCCTCCTAATGTATAAATTGCAAAGTGTGGATTAATTTACATCATAACATTTCTTACCATTTCCAATTATACAAGTATAAAAACATATTTTTTTAGATGTTTTTATGTCAAATAAATTATGTTAGTGTTTTTTCTTATCTCTAGATGCATCAAGAGATAAAAGTATAATTGATATATACAAAAGATTATTATGGGGCATATCAATTGTGTAAACCAAATTTTGATCTATTCCAAAACTGCTAATATACCATGATCTCTTTAGAAAGCTATAAAAAATGATGTATGTGGTATATTTTGCATAAAAGTTAGAAGGTAGAATCTTATCAATGCATAGAATTGGAAACATACGGCTCTGCTTTCGCATATGCATTTTTGCTTCTATACAATCAACTCACTGGATTCTCAATTGTGCTTCTTTGCAAAAATAAATATGCACGGGATGGACTTCTCTCCTCTTCGGCTTCGCTCTCCTCGGGTCATTACAACCTTCTACCTCATTCTACCATCAAAGATATCTCTGCGAGTTTTTTCCCCCAAGCTTCCTCTAGGGTTTCTTCAAGGGATAAAATCATCTCAGTTTTGGATAATCCATGGATCCCAGCCCATCTTCAAAATTCCAAACATGCCCTCCAGCATATTAAATCATCCTCAAAACCTCGCCCCCAAAATCTTACCTTTACATTACCCATCAACAATAGCTTTTCTGGCCTTCGCCCTCTAAATTCCGATCAAAATCATCTCAAATACTCCCCTCCCCATTTGCGAAGTAATGCAGATATGCATAAACCCTCTAGGGCTCAGCTTCCTGGTTCCTCCTTTCAACCTATCCTATCCTCTAAACCCTCAAAAATAGTTTCCCCTCCTCAAACGCCTTATACACCCCCACACCGCAGGAATTTGTTTAAAATCCCTCCATAGACAAACAAGCCCTCTCATCTCTTGCATGGCTCTCCACTCCCGGTATCACATTCTAAAGCAACCTACACTCCTCCTCACCACAGAATTGACCCTAACATCAATGGTTCCTCTGTTGAGGGTGTGATTTCCTTGTAGATCTTCGACGGCTTAATGAAAAAAATGCAAGAAACAAGTGCATCTTATGGTGTAATTTATAGATGGAATGGCATTGGTTCTTCCCTTGAAAATATTGCACTCTGCCTTGAACAAAAGATGAGTGATAAGGTAAGTACGATTATCCTTCCTGAGAATTTCATTTGCATTAGATGTGGCAATAAAGAATTAAAAACTAAATTGCTCAGGGAAGGATGCCCTAGTTACAAAAATATTATTTCTACAGTACTTGATTGGGTTCCTTTTTTATCCTCTCAATTTAAATTTTTTTTTAGTCGAAAGGATCATCCGGCTAAAAAATATGCCAGTTGAATTCCTTAACGATGAACTTATGAGGAAAATTGGAAATCTTTTCTGTAAATTTTTTGGGTTTGTAGAAATGAATTTTCTGTATTCAGAAAGGGCAATTATTGTTAGAATGAACATCAATACTAAAACTCTTAAACCTTTCATTATTAAAGGAAAGAACTCCACTCATAAAATCAACCCAATTATCTCTTATGCTAACCTGGAAACAAATGAACAAGATGGACTGATGGGGGTTGATTCTCATGTGCCTAATAATGTTTTCATACCTATCCCTATCAATCCTTACTAGCTTGATATCACCCTTGCCGAAGACAGAGGAGGTTTCTTGGTCTCTCCTTTTCAGCCTCCCTCCTCTCCCAATACGACCATTATTTCCAATCTCCCATCTACTAAAATATGTAAAACCCCTCTTGTTCTCATTGATCATCCATCTTCACTTAATTTTCCTGCCCATTGTGCTACTTCACATGAAGCCCTATTACCCTCCCCTTCTAATAGCCCTCCTACCCCCCAACCCTGTTCAAGAGCCCTTCTCACCCAACAAAAACTATGCAGGCCCCTTCCACTGATATTCCTGATGACATTTCCCCCTCTCAGTATATTCTAGTCTCTCAAACAAATGACTCCATCTTTACAAACATTGAAGTATTAGTAAACCATTCAAATCTTTTCTCAAAGGATCCTTCCTCTGATAGTGCAACCTAGGGTAATGATACCAACGATAAAGCCAAAATTCATGAAGACGTAGAAACCATAGCTAATTACATGGGAGAATCCCTAACTGATGAACTTATGGACTGTTTGTTGGATGATATTTGTGACAAGGAGGAATTGGACCTTCAGAGAATACTCCTCATTGAGGGGATTATCTCTATAGAACCTAAAGAAGACAAACTAGAAGAATGGTTAGTTAATCTTGAAAAATTGGAAACTACTGATCCAAAATCTCTAGGCATTGTTGTTAATAAAGATAGTTTATGTTCCCCTTATTGTCCTAAGATTGCAAAGAAAAGGGGCAGAAAACCAAACTCTGAGCTTAGAACTCTGGCTGGCGAAGCAACAAGACAAATGAAATTAACATCACTTCTGAATGCAGGGAAGGGGAAGAACCTTCCCAAGAAGCCATGAATATCCTTAAATAGAATGTTAGGGGCATGAATGCCCCTAACAAGAAGTGAATTATTCTTCACTACATCAAAAATTCTCCATCTGACATCATTTTAATTCAGGAAACTAAAATGGACAAGACAGATATGATGATTTTCAAAAATAGTTTAGGATTTAGAGATCTGGTGGACTCCCCTGCTATTGGGGCCTCAGGTGGTTTAGCAATTATTTGGGATCTCCAATGCCTCTCAATTAACATTTTAGAGAATAGAAACTCTTGGATGTGTGCTAAAGTTAAGAATTTTAGATACAATCTAACTTTTAACATTATTAATGTATATGGCCCTACCCAAAATTGAGACAAATTAATTGTATGGAATGAAATCGAGTCTTTCCTCAATCTTCTTCTGAATGAACTTTTTTTCATTGGAAGAGACTTTAATGTAATCACCAAAATCACTAACAAGAGAGGTGGCATCGGCTCACTCCTGAGGGCTGCCTATGGTTTCATCAACTGGAAAGAGAGACTATCTCTCCTTTAGATTCCAATTGAGGATAACTCCTTCACCTAGAATAATAGAAGGAAAGGCTTTAGAAATATTGCAGAAAAATTAGATAGATTCTTCCTTAAGGGTAGCCTTTCCAAATCCAACCTAACCTTCTCAGCTAATATTCTACCTATTTCTGGCTCAGATCACTTCCCGATACAGCTTTGTATCCTCATGGAATCTAAACCTAAGAAATGCCCCTTCAAATTTGAACAAGTTTGGCTTAGAGATCCTAATATCTTGAATCTAATAGAACAATGGTGGTCAGAACCTAATCTTAAAGGTTCAAATCTCTACATCATAGTCAATAAACTGAAATTCATCAAGCATAAATTGCTTGAATGGAACTCTGATAAATTTGGAAACATATTTCAGTCAAAACTTCATCTAAGAGATTAATTCTCAGGTCATCCAATCAGTTATGGATGAGGAGATCTACCTCAAAGAAAAAGTATTCCTTTCTGAATATGAGGACATACTTGCCAAAGAAGAAATTTTCTAGAAACAGAAATCAAGAGAGTCTTGGCTAGATGTCAGTGATAGAAACACAAAAAAAATTCACAATAGTACAAAACAAAGAAGATGCATTAACAGAATCTCAAGCATTAATGATGCATTAGGACAGAAGATAGAAGACCCCAAAATGATTGCATGTGAAACCGTTCAATATTTTAATAACATCCTTAACAACTTTGAGAGTTCTGATCTATATAATCAAACAAAACTTCTTAAGAATATACCTAGAGTCATAACTAAACAACACAACAAAATGCTGATGGAAAAATTTTCACTTGAGGAGGTCAAAGCAGCTCTTTGTCAAATTAATATGGATAAATCCCTTGGTCTTGGTGGATTCTCAGCCATCTTCTTTCAGAAATGTTGGAACTTCTTTGGGAAAGATATCACGGAGGCCCTGGAAGGGGTCAGAAACTTGGGTCAAATACTTAGAGAAGTCAATATTACCTTCATCACTCTCATTCCCAAAAAAGAAAAACCTGAAAGCCCAAATGAGTTTAGACCAATTTCTCTATGCAAAACGTTATACAAACTACTTACTAAGACCCTTACCCTTAGACTCCAGAAACTCCTTCCTCTAATCATCAGTGAGGAACAAACTGGCTTTGTCCCAGGAAGATCTATTTTTGATGGAGTTATCATAGCCAATGAAGCCATTCACTCTGTCCAAATGAGCAAAAATACCAGTATGCTTATCAAGTTGGATATTCAAAAGGCTTACAATAAGGTTGATTGGCAATTTCTCTATAAATTCCTGGAAGCTTTTGGGTTTGCCAAATGCTGGATCAACCTAATTTTTGAATGCATTTCCAGTCCAATGATCTTGATCCTAATCAATGGGACTCCATAAGGTTTTTTTAGCATCTCCAGAGGCTTAAGGTAGGGTGACCCAATTTCCCCTTTTTTATTTATAATCATGGCTGAAGCATTAGGATGCTCTATTTCAATGGCTAGAGAGGTGGGTTCAATAAAAGGCATAGCTATTACAAATGATTTAGAACCTACTACCCACCAGCAATTTGTAGATGATATGATGATGTATGGTGAAAGCACCAAAATGGAGGTAAGATCCTTTGTAAACATACTGGCAACCTACTCCTAGGCTTCTAGTAAATAAATCAACCAGAATAAATCAGAAGTTTTCTTCTTTAACACAGATATCTCAACTAAAGTGGATATATGTTGAATACTTAATTTTACGAAAGGTGTGATTCCTTGTAAATACTTGGGCCTCCCCCTAGAAAAAGGTTGCATATCCGCAGCATTATGGAACCCTACTATAGACAAAATCAAAAGAAAAATGCTAACCTGGAAAGGTAGATGGCTCTCTTCTGTTGGGAGATCCACCGTGGTCCAATATGTGTTGGAAGCTATGCCAACCTACCAACTGTCATGTATTCATCTTCCTGTAAACAAACAAAAATAATTACACAAGCACCTCAGGACCTTTTTCTGGCAAGGTAGCGGGGAGAAGAAAAAGATCCCCTTAATCTCTTGGGACAAAGTCTGTCATCCAAAGGATGAGTGGGTTGTTGGCTTAAAAAAAATTGTAGACCAAGGGAAAGCCTCCGGGGCCAAGCTTATTTAGAGAATGCATAGGAAGTCAGGTTCCAAATGGGCCAAGATATTGACATCGAAATATCTATCTAACAACTCCCCCATCAATATTTTTAGAGAAAAAAACCCCCCTAAGGGTTCTAGGATTTGGAACTTTATGATGGATTTCTGACACATTACTATGAAGAAGCTAACTTGAAACCTTGGCAATGGTGAGGATGCCCTTTTCTAGTCAAACTCCTGGGGTGGATATGACATCCTGGAAAAAGAATTAAACAATCAAGATCTTAAAGAACATATTGAAGCTAGGATGGGTTCCTATCTTAGAAATTATATTTCCTTCAATGGGGATGAATGGATATGGAAATCATTCAAAGAGACAGGTATTTTACCTGAAGAGCATAAGTTCCTTATAGAGATACTCAAAAAGCATAAGATAATTCTTAATCATTGCAAGGATAGACTGGTATGGGATGGCTTGAAAACTGGAGAATACAACACAAGAGATGGATACAACCTTATCAACAAACAATACAATAGACCTAAAACCAACATCCCAATCAACCTCTGCTGGAACAAAAATTGTCTCCCCAAAGCAGGATTTTTCTCTTGGCTCACCCTTAGTTATAGACTCCTTACGGCTGACAGATTCAAAATAATGGGGTTCTTAGGTCCTAGTAGATGCTACCTTTGTGAAAAATAGGAAGAATACATAGATCACTTATTCCTTAACTGCCCATACATGAATCATTGTTGCAAATGGCTCTCAAACAATTTAGGATGGCTCTCTACCTTCCCCAATTCCCTCTTGGCTATGCTCCAAGGATGGCCTAATATTAAGAAAGGTAGTATTTATGCAAATCTATGGATTGTAGTCCCCTCTATTCTCATCTGGGAAATATGGAAAGAGAGAAATAGGAGAATCTTTAAGGATGAGAAATTGGATCACAAACAAATTATTAACAATATAGAAGCAGCCATCATTGAAACTATCAACTCCAAAACTGTCAAACTACAGAAGACTAATCTCTTCATGAGTTATTGGGATGAAAAGATGCGTGGAAAATGGATAGGTCTAGCACTACCACCTTTTATTGGTAAAGGTAACCCTGAGAAGGACCTAAAATGTAGAGAATGTAAATGGTCTTTACCTTCAGATGGATGGTTTAAACTTAACTTCGATGGTGCATCCTGAGGTAACCCTGGAGAGGCTGGAATTGGATGCAGTATTCATGACTGCAAGGGCTCAGAAATTACAACTTTGGCTACACACATTGGATATGAGACTAACAATTGGGTTGAAATGATAGCTCTTGTGAGAGGCCTCCAACTATGCAGAAACTTAGGGATTGAATATTTGGAAATCGAGGGGGACTCGGCAATTATTATAAATGCCTTAAGGAAAGGCAACACCCCAAACTGGAAACTAAATTCCCTCCTCTCACAAGCTCTATACTTAAGCCAATCATTCAAGAAGACAAATATGAATCACATATATCATGAAGGAAATGTAAGAGCAGACCAATTGGCCAACTTAGGAGTAGATGGCATCACCTTACCTTAGATTATCATTGATAGAAGCACAAGCACCATACTTCTAAGAGAACACCATGCTCGATATTAAGATTGGGCACATCTATACATCATATGTGTAAAAAAATATGCAGGTATATATGTAAATGTGTACATACATATGTATGTATGTATGTATGTATGTATGTATATATGTGTGTGTGTGTATGTAGGTATGTACACATAAAATTTTATACATATACATGTATATACGTATGTAAGTATGTATGTATGTAGGGATGTATATATGTCCATCTTTTATACAGACACTGAATCTCATTTTTTCCCTCTAGCATTCACTGGTACTATCACTTTCATCAGCTTATTCCTACACCGGTATATTATGTTCATAAACCAAGATAAAACAGCTAGATAGTTTCATATATACAAACACACACATATATACCCATATTCCCAGCCATATACAGGTGTATATACACTCTTACATCCTCATAGATATTCAAGGGTACATAAAGACATTGAGATAGCTACAAGCACACACAAACACTGCTACACATTCATATATAGGTTTGTACACATATACTTATACTTAGATATACACATATCTACACACTAAAATATATATTTTTTCATTTAAATATACATAGTTATTCACATATATATATATATATATATATATATATATATATATATATATTCAGAATTACATTTTGTTTCAGTTCTAA
>MU225172.1:1457049-1499091 GCA_018584345.1 Thuja plicata | reverse complement strand
ATAACTTGAGGGTCAAGCAAGCTTTATGTAAATGTTTTAATGCATCCTAACGGATCTAAAACATATCTAACTAAAGATCAAGGTCAAGTTGTATACCTTGGATCTAGAGTTAACTTGCGATGCATGAGTCAAGAATTGAGCCTAGATTAGTATAAATAGATGTTCAAACTCAATTGTGAGTACATGAATTCTTTATTATTGATAGCCACAAAGAGCATCTGAGGAGCAGAAGGCAGAATTCATGCAAAGTTTAGAAACAAAATACATCAGTTATCAAGAACACACAGAGGCTGTCGACAAGCAGATAAAGGTATTATTCAATCATGGAAGGATGATTACTTATATGTATGAAGCTTTATAGGATCTGTTATCAGCAATTAAATATTGCATATATCATCAGATCAAAGACTTATGTAGTTGCATTCTAACAAGTGCATCACATCTAAAATCCTTTTGTAGAAGGTGGACTTAACCATTCTTTACAAATCTCTTAACAGAGTGCACACTTAACAGTGTTGCTAAAGCTTCAAACAAAGTAGATCTTAACAGGTCTCCCCTATAATACTCCTAACAGGGTAGGTCATTAGAAGTGACCAATTATAAGCCTTAACCGACCCCTTCTTATCTGCAGATAGTGAATTTTTGTGGGTAACAATCCCCACTGCAGTTTTTACTTCCTAACAGGAGTTTTCTACGATATCATATCTTGTGTTATGTGTTATCTATTCTCATGAATGTTTTTGTTATGGTTACATACTAAAAGAATTTATGATATGATTGCATATGCATAAAGAAAGATGAATAGGTAGATAAGATAATTTACAAACTGATGATCAAGGGTTAATGGGCTAACCAAGAAAATTTTTAGAGGTACTGATTCACCCCTCCCCTCTCAATACATCATCTCAATATAATTCCAACACTCTTTATTATCAGTGCCTAAAATTTTAGATCTAAATTGTTTATTAGCCTTTTTTACCCTTTCCTGTTCTATAAAGGCTAACCAACTTAGCAGGATTAGATAGGGTTCTGGAGTTCTTATTTTTTGTTTTCCTTTTCTGATATATGCAAGAATAGCAAAACTAAACTAAGGTACAGATAACATGTACCTTTCTGGATGCTATCTTTCAAGATCATGCCTATAGGATGGGGCAAGCATTAGATTTCCAAGAATCAGATTCTAAATTTTTTTTTGTAAATAATCTGAAATTCTTTAAATGAAGGTATGCCTTCATCATTTCTTGTAAATGAGGGAATTCCCTCATAGCTGCTTATGTATACTTTTATAATATGGACTTTGGTCCCGGGCTAGATTGGAGGTTTTCTTCTCCATTCTTTCCTACCAGTGCCCACATTGAATGGAGATTTATGTACCTATTTTTATAATTAATAAAATATACGGCCTCGACCTTTTATCGATCAAAAAAAAAGAATCTTATCCTAGTCAATCTGTTATCCCCAAAAACTAGATATAATCTTTGCATCTATCTATTAATTACCTTGGATTAGATGAGTTTATGTAGAATTAATTTTAGGTCAATTTTATGATAAGATATTTGAAAACCAAACTTTTGATTTGAATTTATTAGTTTAAACACATGTTTTTCTCACTTGCTAGTCATTATGAGTTTGCAAAATCCTTATTTAGTACAAATTACATGCCTATGATTTATCATAGGTTACATATGGGATTATACATACAAATGGATTCTACATACAAATGGATGCAAATGATCATATCATTATTCTCTTTGAATCATATTGCATGCTTATTTTTATCAATCTTGATTCATTGCTATGTTTTATTGGCCTATCTAGGAGTTTGACTAAACTTGGCCTCATTTAGTAGACTCTCCAAAGACATTTGCAAGCACTTCTTTTCCTTAGAGATATTCAAACACTAAAAACAAAGATAAACATGTTTTAGAATCCAAAATTGTCCCACACTATATCTAAACGTTATATGTTGATATCTACATTTCAAATTTAAGTTTGCACATACAAATATATCTTCTTAAATTGAGTAATTTCAAATAATTCACTCTCAAATTTGTATGTCGACTATATATAGAAAAAAATGTGTATGTCAACTATATATGGAAAAAATATGAACAACTAAATATTATGTGCAGATACATAATTAAGTTTGGTGCAAATGGCTTAAAACCAAAAGTGTAGGTTATGAACTTTTCACCATTAGAATAATTAAATTTAAAGATACTATTTATTCAATTCCTCAAACATAAATATGAGATTTTTTATTACCTTTTTAATATATATATTTTAGTTTATAATTCTTTTCAAAATGAATCTAAATAATAATATTAAAAGGGAACCTTTTTGATATATATATAATACTAATTTATTTGTGAAATTTGAAATTTGCATACTGGAGTCCATAACCTAATGTTTTTGTTTAATAACTTATTATAGCCAATCCAATCATCACTCATCTCCATGAAATAGATATAATCTCTCCATCTATTTATTCATGACCTTGGTTTAGATTTATTGGCATAGAATTAGTGTAAGCCAATTTTATGATCACAAATTTTAAAATTAAACTTTTAACTTGAAGTTCTTACTTTAAACACATGTTTCCCTCAAGTCTGAATTGGAAAAATCCTTACTTAGTTCAAATTATACACTAGGCTAACTTTATTTAAATATTGATCCTAATTCATAGAGAATCATCTAAGAGTCATTGTAGAGTAAATTTAGGATTATACTTACAAATAGATAAACTAGTACTTGCACCTTTTAAGGGTGCAAGGGTTAAGCAAATAGGGTTAGGTATATTAAACATGTCACTGTATTGCTGATGTAGAAATTTTGGTCATGAAACTATAAAAAGTATTTTAGAATAATTAAAGAACAAACAATGGAAACTATGGATAAAGGACAGAGGACAGCCCAAGCATGTTGATTATGGTCGTGGTGAGTCAAAATGGTCCTCCCTAGTCCTAAAAAGTGATGCAAGATATTCATGGAATGTAACAAATATATTTGGGATTGGAATGCCACTATTTGATACAACTACAGGATTGTAAGTGGAGGAGTTGCAGTCAAAATTCCAAATTACCATAATGCAATTGAATATACATCATAATTAAGAAAGGATTTGAATACTTTGATCTTATATTAGAATCTCAAAAAATAATGCTATAATGAGTTGGCAGTTATGGAAGCCCTCAAGGTTTCTTTGAAACGACATGGGAAATCCATCAAGGTGACCCCATCTCGTCGTTCCTATTCATTATTCTGGCTGAAGTGCTTGGAAGGGCTATATTAAGGAAAAAATCCCAAGGCATGTGGAAAGGCATTGAGATTGCACATGGAATGGAAGCTACATCACACTCCCAATTCATGGATGACACCTGTCTCTTCAGGGTGGCCTCAATGAAGGAAACCATGGTAATGAAAAAATTCCTAGACACCTATAGTGCGACATCAGGGCAAAATGTCAATTGGAAAAAATCTACAGTTTTCTTATTTGGAACGGAGCCTGGTTCACAGAGGGATATTGCTAGAGCTCTTGGAGTTCAAATTCTCTGACTCCCAAGTAAATTCCTGGGGTCTCCCCTCCTTGCTGGTGCAGCTAAAGTAGATTTATGGACAAAATTGGTTGATAGATTTCAAGCCAGGATGGACATATGGAAGAGTAAGTGGCTTACTTTGGCAGGGCGCATATTGCTATTAAAAATAGTAATCTCGGCAATGCCTATCTATCATATGGCATGCTTCAAAATCCCAACTAAAATGATTAAATGTATACAAAACAAATGTGCAAATTCCTCTGGAATGGAGCACAAGACCATGACAAAATCCCCTTAATGGCTTGGGATAGAGTTTCTCAAAAAAAAGGTGGTGGCGGGGTTGGAATCAAAAACTGGAATTTGATTAATGAGGCAATGGGAGCTAAACTGGTATAGCTAATGTATAGAAAACTAGAGAAACATTAGGCAAAAGTACTATAAGACAAATACCTAGACTATGCAGACTGAGAGAGAATCCTCATGATCAACAACTCACTCAAAGGATTGGCCCTATGGAACTTTCTAATAAGTTGTAGACCAGTAATAGCGGATCATCTATCTTGGCAAATTGGGGATGGTGGGAAAGCCTCCTTTTGGCAGGATTCCTAGGATGGACAACCGGTTTTGGCCCACAAGATACCACTCTAGGTCATCTTGGAAAGAGTAAGAGAATGGGGAAATAAGGTAAGATATTTTTTAGATCTAACCTCCTTTGTTCTAGGATAGGAACTCAAATGGAAGGAGACAGTGGACTTGGGACTCTCAATGGAACATCAGGAGACTCTGAAGAAAATTTTGAGAAGTCAAATGGTCATAGAATCTGAGGATCAAGATGATGTGGTTTGGGTAGGATCCAAAAGTGGCCAGTACTCAGTAAATATCGGCCACGCCCTGCTAGAAAATGAAGGTTGAAAGGTGGAGTGGGAAGGAAAATTATGTTGGAGGAAAGACTGTTTTCCCAAAGAAATTGTATTTACATGGCTGGCTGGGAATGGGAGAGCCCTCACTGGGGACCGACTAATGCAACTAGGATTTGTAGGCCCCTTTAGATGCATGTTGTGTAATAAAATTGAAGAGACGGTGGATCACCTATTCCTAAACTATGAATTCTCACAAGAAGTGTGGAGATTTGGACTAGGAAAACTAAACTAGTAGGGCCCCCTACCATGTAAACTTAGTGAGTGGCTAACCTCGTGGCCAAACCCAAAAGGACTGTCTTCAATTGTAGTGATATGGCATGTTCTCCCATCTAGCACAATTTGGTTGAACTAGAATGAGCGGAATAAGACAATCTTCTTAGAAAAAGATAAAGCAATAGATAAGTTTCTAATAAGATCTGAAATAGCAGTATCAGAGCTGGTGCCCAATGCGACAACACAAACCAATGCTAGTAAGACCTCTTTCACCAAGGCTGACATGTTAGTGCAATGCCAATGGCTATGGATGAAATATAGACCCGTTAATGGGATTGGGAGGGTGCAACCTCTGACATGAGTAGAGGAAGTACAAAGGAGTAAATGGAAACCCCCATCCCCTGGATGGGTCAAAATAAATTTTGACAGTGCCTCTTGTGGCAACCCTGGAATATTCAGAATAGGATATATTACCCGAGATGAGAAGGGAGATATTTTGGCTTTAGGTGCCAAAAGATTGCAAAATGGAACAAATAATGAGGTTGAATGTCTGGCAGCATTCGAGGCCATTCTAATGGTGAGAAGACTACAGATTAGGAGAATTCACCTAGAAGGTGATTCTCTCTTGGTAATAAATGGGATTTCCAAAGGTCAAATAGATACCTTGTATCTCAATAAGCATATTAGATGAATCAGGAACATGATGGGAGAATTCAAAGACTTCAAAGTCTCATAGGTACCGATATTGGCAAATGAGTTGGCGGATAAACTTTCAAACATTGGGGCCAATGGTTCACTTGAAAATAAATTTGAAATATTTGAAGATTTTATAAATGGAACATAAAGGTTACTAAATTACCAAGGAAGGAAACTATAGTCAGGGGCTAATGAGTATACCAAAAACTGAGAATGGAAGTTTCATGCCACCAAAACCACGTGGTAGCCCTCCACAATACAAAGAAAGGAATGACGTCAAGACGATGCGTGTGAGCACAAGTTTTTTAAGGATTTTGCAAGCCAATATTTCCCTTTAAGTGAAGGCCGAGATAGTACAGATGGGAGAAATGAGAAATGATGGGAGGGATGGCAGCATGATGGTAGCATCATTAGTTTCCATTAGTTTCCAGATACTTTGGCAGCAAGATTAAAACCACCCATGATGAAGGCAAGGCAGCATTGTGAGAAACAGAAGAGGAAAAATTGGCGCAAAATGGAGGCTAATTTCTCCCTCTCTAACACTGGCCAAATCCCATCCTTTGAAGGCCCCATCACAATGAACCGGTTGAGCCATGTTTTCATGGAGGATGGCGATGAATTCTAGGTGGCCATTAGGGAAATCTTAAGGGAGCATTATTTGCAGAATGGGTGGAGACCAAGAATAAACTTGGATATTTCATCCATGTTTGTAGCTCACGGCCTCTTGGTCATGGAATCAAAGGAGGAAGTGAGATGGGTGGTCAGACAATGCATGGTGATCAAATGGGCGGAAGGAGTGGAGTAAATTATCCAACGGGTGGAGGTGGGGATGGGTCTGCACATGGGAGATGTGTCTTTTCACATGGTGGGAAGTGGCAGCCAAGGCCTACAACCTCTTGTGCTATGGTCAACTGCTAGCCCTAAGGATGTCCATCTAGCACGGGCTCTGAGTGGATGGAAGGATTTTAAGGCTGCCTTGGAGAGGAGGAAGATGGAAAAGGAGAAGGGTGAAGGTGAGCTCGCGGGGAAGCGAAAAAAGAAGTAGACACCCATCAAGTCCACTGCAGCTTTGAGAGAGGATGGAAGGCTACAAATTCAATGCCAACTACCAGTCACCAGAAAGGGTGGAAAGACAAAAGTAGCTTGGCAGGATAGAGAGGAGGAGGTTGCATGCATGAGTAGAATAGCCGAGGGCAAGATCTGAGTCGGGGCCCTGGTGGAGAAAAGTGGCACGTTTGGTAACTTCACCAAAGCGGAGGTTGCCACGTGGTTTAGTTAGTTGGACTTTAGTTTCTTTTTGTTTTTTATGTTAATAGAAAACCGGTTCTTTCTATGATGTATGTTAATACATAGCCGACCTTAGTAGTAGATAGTAGAATGCAAGGAATTTTTTTGCATAATTGTACCTGAGAGCCAATTTTGGAAATGATGTAACCTCTTTATATATTAATGAAAATGAAAAACTATTACCGATCAAAAAAATTAAATCTTCATCAAAGGAATTCAATATTTAGATTGGGCATGACAAATAAAATACCGATAAAGAAAACTACCATGAAGTGGTTGTGAGTTGATAGGTATCTGTGTTTTACTAAAAATATATAACTTCATAATTAAAAAACTAAATCGGTGAGTTTGTGCGTGAGTTTGTGCTCGGTATCAAGACGCAGAAGTATTCACACATCCTATTCATCATTGTTTTAGTGAGCTTGTCTATGTTATAGTGACATACTTCCTTTTTAAAAGAGTAAATAGCAATTTTTTTGTCAGGGTTTTAAAAAGTTGGCTAAGTTCATTAAATCTTCCATGCATTCTCCGCCAAGAGTTAGTAACTACAACTAACTTCAAAATAGTTATGAAAGCTTCAGTTGTTTGATCCTTTAAATCAAATACAAATTCCATAGATAGATAAATCTGAAAAATATGGGATCGTTACCACATGGCATAAAGGAATATCGTTGGTAGACATTGCATGCAAATTATATATTTTTCTCTTATACCCTTTTGGTCAAAATGATAACTAGGATGTACAACATAATCTCCATAGTAGAAACAAAAATAATTATACATTCCAATATAATCCAAATGTATTTTAATGTATTTCTCTTCAACAGCCTAGCATTAATTTTTTTTTAATTTATTTAGTAGCCACTTAATATCTCTTCATTTTCTGTGAAAGTACAAAAATTTCACTTGTATCTTCAAACAACATCATCACTCAATTATTTTAGTAAAACATTTTCACTCGTGTATCTTACCATTTCTTCTTTATAATTTGGTCCCTTTTTATTTTCATGTGCAATCACTTTACCTCTGTCAAAGCATTTCACGCACCTTACCCTACCTTTGGCTTTAGAAACATTCACCCTAAAATTCGCTTACCCACTTTGATAAATGTCATTTGAATCATATCCAACATAGCATTTTATTTTTATTTTGTATACATTTGGTAATTTTTCTTGAGATGAGCATATCGATCTATTCAAATTCTTTCCTTAAGCTGGTACACACCACACAACTATACATTATCACAGCTCAATTAATTGTATAATAAACATGTGCTTCATTTCAATTATTCTTCACTATTTATACTATAATAAGCAACATACTTGTCACTAATCCCTCTTCCTCTAACCTCTCTAGTGTTTGGAATTTCATTGTTGATCACTTGGAGCTTGGGGATGAGTTCTTGAGGAATGAGAGCATTGAAGATATGCTAGACATGTACTAGGAATGGATTCACAACAACATGCATGATCATTTATCTCAACCACCGATTGAGAGTGCACTTCAGTGTTTTTTTCTACATCAATGTTTCCATCGTAAATTATAGTTCTTATTCATATGGATTTTTAGGTTTTCTTTTTAAATTTCAATTTTTTTAACTTCAAGAGTGCAGTAATATTTCTTCAGATCTTCTTTCTAGGCAAGATTCAAGGGACCAAAAATGGAATGAACCCCCACATAATATCAATACTACCTAAATTACAAATTCCTATTAGAGGCAATCACAACATAACAAAGCCATATTCAATATTATCCATTCAATGGACAAATCAAATTGCTATCAATGCAATCTCATTCTCATTCTGATCAAAATACCATTCAAAAAATAAAAATTAATGATCTTCAATGGCAGGTAAGCCAAAAAAATTTCATCTATGTCTCTCCCTTCCTCTTTGTCTTGCATTATGAAGAAACTTAACTTGGAAATTTACACATATTTTGCAGTGAAACCAAGGTGCGACATTTGCAGGATAATCATCAGACATAAAATTTTCTGTCTAACAATGCACATGCAAGATGCCTTCAAATATTTTGGATACGAAGCACTACACTAAACATATATTAAGCAACCAAAACATATATAATGAGTGCTTCAAAATTTAAATAATTACCAAACCTTTCGGTTCTCCATTCTGACCGTAATGTCAGTGAGAAATTGATGGCGTAAGACAATGCTGGATTGTCTGAACAATCTGGCGGGACACTCCCTCACAATATACTAACAGCTAAAAAATGATTGCATCATCATTCTCAATGCATGTTTCCTTATTTTTCTCAAGCTTGATTCTTTTTGTTGAATTACTTTACATTTTGGATTCTACTTACAAATGAATAAAATTGATCCTATCATTCTCAAAGCATATTGAATGCTTTCTTATTTTTCTCAAGCTTGAATCATTGCTATTGAATCAGCCCGTCCAGAATTTTTATTGAGACTAAATTGTTTCTTACAATTTAATAGATTCTCCAATGACATTTGCTAGAAATTCAAATTAAAAAAGGTAAGATAAACTAGCTTTATAGTCAAAAATTGTCTCAGACCAGATCTAAGTGTAAAGAATATAGAATCACTCTATATTCTGGAAACACACAGGAAATGCTTTGTTTTAGAAAACAACTAAAAACAAGAAACCCCAAACAGGGCAAAGCATAAAAATGAACACAAATGGAGATATGCAAGCTTTCTTCTTCTATTAATCTGGAAATTACTTCTACAATCAAAATAAACTTGCAGCGATCTGAGGCTGCATACAAACTATCTTGAGCTTCTCAAAGCTCTTACAAAATGTCTAGAGAAATCATTGCTCAACAAGACAATTACAAATAATTGCTCCTACAATAAAACCAAGGTTCTGATAAAACAAAGCACTTAAAAAAACAAACTAATTTGTTGTTGCTGCATACAAAACATAAACTTCTTACAAGTCTATTTTGTTGAAAGAATAAAGAATTTATTTCCTTTATAAAGTAAATGTTGTCCAAAGAAAATATCAGAAGTCCAAAGAAGAAATCAGATTTCTCCAAAATCTAATTTGAACTTATCTCAAAAATTCCACACAAAATTTGATATTCTTTGAGCAATAAAACAGAGGAGATTTTCAACTTTTGGAAAGTCAAAGAAAGAGGCTCAAGCAATCAAATTTTATTCTGAAAATCCAACACTCCCCCATTATCTTGAGCCATCAAAACATGATCATTCTTGATCCAAGATGACCATGCCCATATTTCTCCTTAGGCATTCAAAAATTGCAATGCCCAATGGCTTGGTGAAAATGTCTGCTAGCTACTGCTCTGACCTGCAAAACTCCATTTTTATTTCATCATTCTCAACTAATTATCTAATAAAATGATACGTGATTTCAATGTGTTTGCTTCTTCCATGAAACACAGGATTCTTCAAAAAAGCTATTGAGGAAATATTGTCACAAAATATTGTGGTTCCATCCTCTTGTTCTTCCTTCAAATCTACCAAGATCCTTCTCAACCAAATAGCTTGACATGTTTTTGTGTTTGCTGCTATATATTCAGCCTCTGTTGTAGATTGAGCAACTATGGGTTTCTTCTTAGAAGCCCATGAGATTACACCTGAACCCATGTGAAAGACATATCCAAAAGTGCTCTTCCAATCATCCAAACTCCCTTCCCAATCACTATCTATGTAATCAATCAATCCAGAGTCATTTACTACAGTATACAGAATACCATATGCCTTGGTGCCATTTACATACCTTAGGATTCTCTTTCTTGCTTGCCAATGGGAGTCCTTTGGAGTTTTCATAAATCTAGAAATCAAAATTACTACATGCATTATGTCTGGTCCAGTTGTTGTCAAATACATTAAACTTCCAACCAAGCTTTTAAACAAAGTTGGATTCACATTGCTGCTGCAATCATTCTTGCTTAGCTTAAAACCTACCGTAGTTAGTGTTGGGGCAGCCTTGCTACTTTACATTCTAAATCTCTCCAAGATTTGATTTACATATATTTATTGAGATATGAAAATACTATCATGCATTTGTTTTACTTCTATGCCTAGAAAATATCTCAAGAGACCTAAGTCTGACATTTCAAACTCTCTTTTCATGGCCTCTTTAAAATCAGCAATGAGGAAGTCATTATCCCTAGTAACGATTAAATCATCAACATACAAGACAACAATTAAAATATTACCATTTTCTACCTTGATGTAAAGAGTGGGCTCAGCATCACTTTTGCAATAGCCATTTCTCATCAAATATGAGTCAATTTTTCTATACCATGCCCGTAGAGCTTTCTTAAGCCCATAAAGAGCCTTCTTTAGCCTATACACTTTACCTTCATGACCTAGAACTTCATAACCAGGTGGCTGCTCCAAATAAATCTCTTCTTTCAATACTCCATTCAAGAAGGCAAATTTTACACCCATTTGATATACCTTCTATTTGTATTGGGCTGCAATTGCTATGACAGCACACATGGTTTCCATTCTCACAACAGAGGCGTAGGTTTCATCATAGTCTCTACCAAAATATTGTTTATACCCCTTGACCACCAATAAAGCCTTATGTCTATCAATTTTTCCTTCAGCATTGCTCTTAGTCTTGTAGACCCACTTAACTCCAATAAATTTCTTGTTAGGAGGTAAATTAGTGAGCTCCCAAGTCTCATTTATTTTTATTGCATCTATTTCCTCATCCATGGCCTTACACCATTTTTCTTCTTTTTCAGCATCTCAAAATAAATTGGATCACTATGAGAAAATAATGCAAAATTGATGTTTTCATTAAATTTATTGTCATGCCTTTCATCTTGGTAAATATCCCTTAGACTCTTGGTCTTTCTTGACACTAGGGAGGTGAGAGGGGCATCACAACTCTCTGTATTTTTGTTGCTAGTCTTTGTTGGGCCAATTTTCTTCCTTCTAGAGCCTTCTATATTTGTTGTTATATCATCTTGTTACTCATTAAACTCATCATCTTCAGCAATAATAGGCACTTTACTTGAAGTTCTTGATGATGTGTCCACCAAGCCATCCCATGAATCATTCTCAATGAGCTCCATGTCTCTTGAGATGATGATCTTTTTGGTGACAGGGTTATACAATCTATATGCATTTGAATCAAGACTATATCCCATGAAGATACACTTCACACCCTTGTCATCCAACTTTTTTCTTTGCTCCTTTGGCATGTGTGCATATGCTACACACCCAAACACTCTCAAGTGTTCAACCGTTCATCTATTCTTTGCCCATGCTTCCAATGGAATCTTGTCACAAACTGCCTTTGTAGGACTTCTATTTATCAAATAGATAGTTGTCGCTACAGTTTCTCCCCAATATTCAATTAGGAGTCCTTTTTCTTTCATCATGCTTCTTGTCATCTCAACGATGGTCCTATTCTTTCTTTCAGCCACTCCATTTTGCTGTGGAGTATAACTGGCTATTAGCTACTTCTTTATGCCATTCTTCTTGCAAAACTTTACAAAAAAATTGGAGGTATATTCCCCCTCTATCTGACCTTAGGACTTTAAGATTGTGTCCACTTTCTTTTTCAGCCTGGGCTTTAAATTCTAAAAACTTATCAAAAGCTTCAGATTTAGTTTGCATAAAATACACCCATGTTCTACGGCTGAAATCATCTATAAAGGTCATAAAATAAGTACTCCCCCCAATGGAAGTGATTTGCATAGGTCCAACTAAATCAGTATGCACCAACTCTAATGGTGTTTTTTCCCTTCTAGAGTTTCTAGAACTAAAGGGCAGCCTATGATGCTTACCCAAAATGCAAGCCTCACACTTGCTACTGAACTCTTTTATACATGGAAAATCATCTACCATTCTTTTCTTGGACAATAAACTTAAACCAGCATAGCCAAGATGTCCATACCTTAAATACCATATCTTGAAGGGGTCTTCAATCATGCTCTTGAAGGCTGATTGTTGTACCGTTGTATATGCTTTCTTGAGAGATGCAGCTGCTGAAATTGAAGAGAAACACATTTATACCTTCAATGGAAACATTTGATTCTTTGTCATTTTGACTGCTGCAATAATTTTCTTACTCCCATCCTTCTCATAAATGACACATTGGTCATTCTCCATCAACACTTTATATCCATTTTGAATGAGTTGTCCAACACTCATCAAATTGAGCTTTATCCCTGAGGCAAAATAAACATTCTGAATTTCATGTTTCTCATCTTGCTTGGTGTGGATCATAATAGATCATTTTTCCACAACTGGAACAATTCCATTATTCCCCATTCTAATTTCAAACTTTACAGATTTATCAATGAAAGAAAAAAGACTTTCATTACCACGCATGTGGTTGCTACAACCGTTGTCCAAATACGAGACTTCGGGGCTACCTTCTTCACCAATATTGCACATGATGAAGGATTTGGGATTATTTCCATCACCCACTTTAACATCAGCCACATTAGCACTTTTCTTTGACTGATCACCTTGATTTTTCCAGCATTCACTTGCATAATGCCCAAATTTATGGCAATAATAGCACTCAACATTTCTCTTGTTCGAGTTACTATTCTTCTTGCCTCCTCTAGAATTATTCTGAGAGCTACTAGCTCCCTCATTTGTGGCTTCTTATTCTAAAATTTATCCTCCAGCATTTTTTTATCTGGAATTGTCAGGACCTTTGCCTCTTGAGCCTCTTCCAGAGTTGTTTCTTCATCTCCCCCTGCATCTTGCATTAGATTGAGCTCTGAAAGATTACTCTTGAAAAGAATTTGCTGATCTATTAATTCGATGCTCATGGGTTTGGAAAGAACCCATCAATTCATCAACAGTCAATGTTGAGAGATCCTTTGCATCTTTAATGGAAATAACTAGAGTATCAAATTTTGAGGGAAGACTTCTCAAAATTTTCTCTACTATTCTTTGCTCCTCCATGGTTTCTCCATTGGTTCTCAACTGATTTATCAAACCGGAGAGTCTTGAGATGAAATCTGAAATGTACTTATTGTCCTTCATGAGAAAATTCTCAAATTCTCTTCGAAGCATTTGGAGCTTCACCACACAAACTTTTTCAGTCCCTTTAAAACTTGTGTGGAGAATATCCCAAGCTTCTTTGGAATAATCAGCTGCTATTATTCTGGGAAAGATTGCCTCTGTCAAGGCAGTTTTAATCAAGCTCAAAGCTTTTGCATCTTTCCTCCTTGACTCCTTCAACTGAGTCTTCTGATTATTTGAGAGGGCAGAAAATAGAGTTGGGTCAGTCACATCCATGAAACCATTGACCACAAGATCCCACAAATCATTTGCAACCATTACGGTCTTCATCTTCTTTGCCCAAACATCATAATTTTGTCCATTAAAGGATGGTGGTTGCAGCCAGCTCTTTCCTACATCTCCATCCATGTCTCCTGTGCAAGAAAAACAATTACCCAAAAAAAAATGAATGCCCAAACTCACAAGGATTGAGGGTCAATCAGCTCTGATACCATGTAAAGAATATAGAATCACTCTATATTCTGGAAACACACAGGAAATGCTCTGTTTCAGAAAACAACTAAAAACAAGAAACCCCAAATAGGGCAGAGCATAAATACGAACACAAATGGAGATATGAAAGCTTTCTTCTTGCTTCTATTAATCTGGAAATTACTTCTACAATCAAAATAAACTTGCAGCTATCTACGGATGCATACAAACTATCTTGAGCTTCTCAAAGCTCTCGCAAAATGTATGGAGCAATCACTGCTCGACAAGACAATTACAAATAATTGTTGCTACAATAAAACAAAGGGGATTTTCAACTTTTGGAAAGTCAAAGAAAGAGGCTCAAGCAATCAGATTTTATTCTGAAAATCCAACACTAAGACTAAGACACTTACAAAAGTTTTATAGTCTCAAACTAGATCGAAAAGTTATATAATTTGCACCAGATAATGCACACTCAAATTTATGAAAAGTTATATAATTTGCACCAAATAATGTAGACTCAAATTTATGTCACCTATAGATTACAACCTAAATAAATGAACAATTAACATCTAAACAAAAACATCAAAATTTAATAACAACGCTAAATATCCACAATGTTTAATTTGAGCATATACAAGCACATTAATAAATGTCAATGAACGGTTGTTCCTTTTCAACGGTCATAATGGTTCCTACGCTCAGATTGCTACAAAGATACCTGCAACTTATATTCAAAGACAAATGACAGACTAAGTAAACAACACTTGAATAGTAGAAGAAGATAACACTAACGGTGCTATAAATAGGATTTGAAAGACCAGATAACCCTAAACTTATTAAATTTGAATACCAAGAATACAAAGAGAATTTCAATCCCTCGGCGTTCAATCACACAAGAAAACACTCGCAAGACCAGCTGAAATAGATCATGGAGGGAGGAAGAAATAACACTTCGCTAATTCGTTGTTATCCTCTAAGGGTAGAAAGTAGTAGTAATAATGATAATGATTACGTGACCCCAGAGCTTGACATGCCCCCGAATGATAATGATAACAAGAGTACCCCACAGCCTCCTCCATTGAACCAGCTCCATAGATATTCTTCTAGAATCCACTAACCTCAAGTTTTTGGCCAATTAACAGCAGCATAATTGATGAGAAGCACTCCATATTGAAATAACAATGATAATCCTAATCCAAATGATAATGATAATCCTTTGCTAAAATGCCTTAAACAGTTCTCTGATTGCCTTCATGTTTTCCATTATAAGTGCATTTACAAAAGCTTTACCAGGTGTAATTTCAGGTGCCCTGTCTGTAGACGTAAACATTCTGCTAATGAGAATGGGGATTTTGGGTCAGCCTTAATTTCACTTACAGATGCATGTGCTTCTCAGTCAGACACATTAATGGCCTCTTATGGATTCAAAATTTTCAGTTGACTCTAACTCTTGATCTCTAAATCATATCTTAGTCATTGAACATTGTGACTTTTATTGATTATTGTCACACATTTCCTGAATGCAAAACTATGTTGTTTGAGTGAACATACAATATATCTTCAATTATACTCTTATATCTTAAGCATATGTACACCATTTCAAAAACCTAGAAATTTGTGACTTTTATTGATTATTGTCACACATTTCCTGAATGAAAAACTATATTGTTTGAGTGAACATACAATATATCTTCAATTATACTTTTATATTTTAAGCATTTGTACACCATTTATATCTTAAGCATATGTACACCCGTATTGTGCGGCTAGAATCTTATTTCAAGGTCTTTCAAATTGCACTATTTGGCTCAAATGAATGCGCATTTGCGTGCAATAAAAAGGCATGGTTTCTTGTGTTTAAGTCTTGGTTTTATGCTTAGTTTTCTATGTTTCCTAATATTCATTGTTATGTTCTTAGTTTTCTATGTTACCTAATATCTACTATTTTTTATAGATAAAGAAGCAAGAGGGTGCTAGCCCATGGAACAAAGGACTAGAAGCACATTAACAGCATATTAATGGAACTAGTCAAAGCAGGTAGAACATTTTAACAGCATAATCACCAAATCTAACTCTGTCCCTATCAAAAACATAAATCACAGTATTAATCAATAGGATTAAACCAGAATACTTAAGACGAACAGTAGCATGAAAAGTATCAGTTATAAGCCACACAGGGCTACACAAAAATATATAAAAACTAACATTATCCTGAACCACAAAATAGGGCATCCGAGGGCCAAACCTAGCCAAAATTAACCAACACATGGACACCAGAGATTAGTTCTTCCCACCCATCTATTTAGACAGCAGGGCCCTAGCCCACTCCTCTTGCAGAAACAGGAACAGATCTTTGTTGTCCTCGTCCGCTTCCAGCCTGCCCCCCGCCAACTTTTCCTGCATATGATAGAGGGTCATAGCCGAAGCATGCATGACCTTCAGGGAAAATTTGTTGGTCCGCATGCAATGGCTCACCAGATCCTGCATATTCTTCTTAATCTCCGCAATAGCCTTGTCCAAATTTGAGAACCTCCTTTTGAGGGTGCCTTTAAATTTGTTTTTGTCCTCCATGGCTGTGGTATGGGGCTTATCCTGAGGATCCTAAGGAGGACCCAGGGGCGGGGTAGGGTTATTGGGGGTTTCTATGGTTTGCTGGAGGTTGGGTAGAGGAGTGTTACCAGTCCTAGGGGGGCTCATATAGCCATCCGAGGAACCTTTCTTAGACTCAGTGGAGTGGGAGTCATTTTCAGACAGGGAAAGCTCTTTAGAGGCTGCTTCCATCAACCTAGTTTTACACTGTTCCTTGGCAATTCTATTTGACCTCCGGCAACCCGAGAAAATTAAGTCCACCTCTAGATTAACCTGGCTCTCCATCATTTTTCATTTTTTGGGCCTATAATCAGTCTCAGGAGTGTTGTCAGCCTCTTTCCTCTCTTTGTACTCCACAGACTCAGAGACATAAGACTCCTCCTGACCCTCCTTCCTACTGAGAATGTTTTTAACACTTTTTTTGTGGGTTGTACCCTTTTTATCAGCCCGCTCAGGCTCATGGGTGATACAGATGGACTGGGAGGAGGAATGGGTGGGATTTTTAGTTTTGGCCAGGGGCTCCTCCTGGGGCATCATATGGATAATCAGAGGGGGTTGGGGTGCCGAGAAAATAGCTTTGTGAAACTGATAGAGGCAGAGAAGGAGGCCCTGATGGAGGATAGCTCTATCAGGGTTGCCTTTAATATCTAGGACATTACTCTCTATGGAGTGCAGAAGATAGAAAGGTATGGAAATTAAATCCTTGTTCCTAATATGATTTAGGAACGGTAAGTGGTAGTTGTAAAACATAGTGAACTTACCTTCCAGTGTGAAATACTTCATCACAATGAGGCAAATTTTTGGCCAGAAGTCTGGCAGCTCCTCCATGTTGAATCCCCCTTGTTTTCTCACCAGCAGCTCACCGTTCTTGAAAAATTGTTTGAGGCTGGTAGGGTCGGGAGTTTGACTTGTCTTTTTGTATTTCCTCCCCACCATAGGGAGCCCAGTCGCCTTAGCTATGACCTCTTCATTCAACTGGAAGTGGATTCCCCCAACCGAGACACTCCTATTGTTCCAGGAAGAGACAAATTATTTGGAGATTCTCTCATCACGCCCACCTTTCATTCTTTCCATGAAACCCCATATACATGTTTCTTTGCAGTAATGAGTCACCAACGCATCAAAATTGAAAGCTTTATCGATGTTATCAGGCTTGATGCGGAGACTGTTGCCTCCCATTTCAA
The DNA here is from genome assembly GCA_018584345.1 of Thuja plicata. Taxonomy (NCBI): domain Eukaryota; kingdom Viridiplantae; phylum Streptophyta; class Pinopsida; order Cupressales; family Cupressaceae; genus Thuja; species Thuja plicata. The sequence continues at coordinate 1,481,240 of MU225172.1, read as the reverse complement.
GGGTCTGCTCCTCCTGCGCCAGAATATCTTTGAAATCTAAGAGCCGGTCATTTTTGTAGGCCATAAAAAATGACTTATTTTCATAAAGCCTTTCTGAGGAAAGCTTATACTTAAAATTTTGGTCTTGAAAATTTTGGAAAACGGGCTCCGTACCGCCAGATCTAACGGATCTCCAGATGCCATTAATAGCAGTAATACCAGGGATAGCCAAAAAAAACCCTCTGATTCAAACAGCTCTTACTCCACACCTTCAAAAAGGTAATGATAATTCTTTATGGGAATTTGGGTTCTCCTTTCCATAATCGCAAAAATCACCCAAACACGCCAGCATGTGATCCAGTAAGGATTCGTAATGAATATGACAGCCTGGCACATTTAAACAGTAATATTCATTTCTCCCACAATGAGTTGCTGAGTCACCGGAGGTAAGTCACTAATCACCCTCCAAATACTGAGTTTGATTTGTTTTAGGCCTATTACTGCCATTGAGTCAGCAACCAAATTCCCCTCTCTGTACGTGTGACCTATAGTCGTGCGCTGGAAGCTATTGAGAAGCTCGTTGATCTCTATAATGATAGGTCTAGCACGCCATCCAACACTAGCACCACTAGTGACGGCCTCAACAACCACTTTGGAATCCCCCTCAATTTCCAGTTGTCTAAAGTTCATTTGTTTTGCGAATTTAATCCCCCAGAGAAGGGTCGTTCCTTCCGCCTGGGTGATAGTGCAGTTATTGATAGGTCCAGCATAAGCCAGCAGGCAAGTGCCATTGTGATCTCTCAGCACACCACCCCCTCCATGACCAAGATTATTTACCGCCCCATCAAATTTTAATTTTGTCCATCCTCTAGGAGGGGCGGTCCATCTGGTAGCATTCCTAGCTATCCTTTTCACATCGTCAAACCTAATATCTACTGTTATGTTCTTGTATTCATTCAATTATTAAGTAATTATTTGAATATCATTTACATTTTCATGAATTAATTAAATAATATTCACATTTTTTTTTAAAATATGTATTGACATTTAATTGGAGAGCTTTACATTAACTTAAATATACATAATCATCTTAGAAGAATGTACATACTTGAAGTTTATTATCCTTCATTATTCACACCTACAATCAAAAATTTTGTAAGGTTACATTGTATGCCCTCATAATTTGGTAGTCATATAAAAAGAAATTTTAAATATTATTATTTCTTAGATGTTGATATTTTTAATAATTATTATTATTATTTATTGTAAATATGTATTAGGATGTTTAATGATTAAATAGAAATTTTATTTTACAATCCTATAATAATTTGGATAATTATGTTTGGAATCCTTTTTTTAGTTTTTTCTATTATTGATGTTTCCTTACTGTCTAAAATTTTATTTGTAGTGAGACATGGATAATTGTAGGCATTAGCAAGTCAATAAAAAGAAAGACAGTTTTTTTTCTTATTTTTTTAATATAAGATTCCCCCTATTTATTGATGACTACTCGAGTCTTCTCACAATAAACTATCAAAATTGTTCAATACACCCATGCATAGCTATGTAGATGCAAACTATGACTCTCCCTCTAGTTCTAGGTCAACCTAGATAGTGACTTATCCCTATAGTAGCTAAATTGTCTAATACTAGCACCCATCTTATGGAAACTGCGCTCAACAATGGGGACATCCCCTACATGCATGTGAACACACCCATGGACATCATTTAATAGAAAACATAAAGACATTATATTGCATAAAGAAATATATTTTGTTTAAACTTATAAACTTTGCCTTCCCCTATCCACATTCTCACATGCATTCATACTTAAATCCCTTCCCATAAAGACATTTGTAGCCTCTTTCTCTAGCTCACTCACATGATATTGCCACTCCAAGAAAATATTCACCCACATGCTACTCACATGTAGCTTCTCTTCTCATTCTACTCACACATACAACTTCACCTCCTCTTGTCATGTTATGCAATGAGTCCTTTGTATGATCTTTATTTTTCATCCTCTCCAAGATTCCAAGTCAATCGTATGAGTAAGATTCACCCTTCACTTGTCACACTTCAGTTAGTCTCATGTAGGCTTTACAAAATTTGTATTCATCTCACACATTCTCATTCATGTTTGGAACCTTTGCATAGCTCTTTATAGGAATTTCTTAAATCCCTCTCTTTTAGCCTAATCTACATGGTATGCACCTCTCTTTGCCTACCATCTAGACCTAAAGCTCTCTCTTACATATTTTATTGTCCATGTGTTTATATGTACTCTCTTCTACCAAATGACCATTTATATGGTTGAATTCCTCATTCCTTACAATCATGGGCCTCTCATCTTGCAGGACTATTAGCACCATTAGTCATTCTCTTATTTTACGTGGATTTATTTTGTGCACCTAGATTGTCATTTCCTCTTAACTTCTACACACTTTCTTTATGTGCCTTAATGGGTCTCGCCCAAATTTATAGGCATTAAAATTTACCTACTACTTATGTTTTATACTTATTTATAATTATTGATTTCATGCCCAAATCTCCAAGTTATTTGGTATTCAATGATTATCTTACATGCAACAAGAAATCATAGATATAGATGAAAAATAAACAACCCCTCATTGACTCCTTTATCTCATATTAAACCTATCCGTTGTACTTCTAATTAATGTTCACACCATGTAGCCTCATTTTCATCCTTTCCATATGTTACTAGAAATTAGCATCAATTATTTATCTTCACCATTCACAACCTTTAATTTTTTCTTTTGTCATCCTTCCTCCAAAATATCCCTATTTATGTTGATGTGGATCTCTTCCATTTCACCACATTACAACCTTTAAATCATAAATATTACATTGGAACTTTGGAAACCTCCTTGTTGTTGCAAGCTTGTATGCTCCCAAACTACTTAATACCTTCCATTTCAAGTTCCCATTGCTCCATGGGTAGACCTCTAGTTGCTAAATGTAGTATTTTTACTTACTATGGATTTGTGTTCTTGTAAGTGTGTCAGTGCTCATTCTATTGTTTTTCTACAAGTCACATTATTGTGAGTAGCCAACTTTAGTATACTTATGCCTCTACGTGATGACAATTCCCTCACAATGTAGCTACAATTTCACCTCCTCCCCAAACAACAAGTACTACTACTTATTCTATGATTCCTTTTGTTGATTTTGTTTATTTAATTATTTTTAATGGTACTAAATGAATAAAAGGAATCGCATAATTATGTGTTTGTTAATGTTTTCAATCCATCATATCAACCTAAATCATCAAATTTATACAATACATTAATGAAAAGGTAACACCTCACAAGAAGATTGTAATGAGTTTCATGATAATACCATAGAATACATTGCATAGGATTCCCATGGTAGCAAGAATGCAAATACCACTAAACTCATCTCAACAAGTGATAAAAAAAAAACATATATCATATATATAATGGGGGAAAATAAGTTAAATAAAAAATGAGGCACGCATGAGAATTTTTAAGGAATTTTTTGATTAATTTGGTTTCAAAGTACCCATGAACCAAACTAGAGAATAAGATAGCTCCCACATAATGTAGGTGTATTATTTTTAGTTGGAAATATGGTAGGGATACATTGTACTTAAAAATTGATACCATAGAAAAACACATTGGTAATGTATATGAAAAGAAAACTATAAATTAAAAGGAAAAATCAAAGAGAAGATGGAAAATAAAGGGAAACTATTTTTATGTTAAGATTGTCATGGAATATGTTGATTATATTAAAACAAAAGGTGAATCTTGTTACATGTGAAGGTATAATTGAACCTCAATTTAGAAATATTATAAAATCAACACAAAATAAAATAGTTGAGCATTACTTTTTTTGTTTTGAATATAGTGTGTCCTATTTCAGACTATCCAATATATAATATATAATATTTTTATATGTATTCGTAACTTTCCTAACATATTTTTGTGAATAAATAATGTATGGGAATGGGAAATTTGTCTTGCTTAGGTGAAAAATAGGATGTACGTAGAAAATAAAATAGTCAAATTTTATTACATTATTTTTAGATAAAGTTACAAGAGTAGATAGCATTTATATTTCTCATGCATGCATATGCGCACTATAGAAAAGCATCTCCACTAATCTCATCTATTCTCTATTCATGAAATGAACAAGAATTCAACATTGCATTCTTTGTGTACTAATTTTAAAAAATGAATAAAAACAGAGGTATGGATAACTACAATATTGTGGTGGTGTTAGTGTGTGTTGGGGTAAATAGAGCTTAAGTAATACAATAAAAAAAAAATTAATAGTATTTTTCTAGAAACCATATAGTTATCATAATTTGTATACATACTTTATGTGATATGTTAAAGTAGGAAGTGCATTTTACACATTTTCTTCCTTTTATTTTGTTGAGATCTAATGGACAATTGAGAGAGAGAGTGACCAAAGCAACATTTGAAAATATTTGTAGAACATAATCCAAAGGATCTTGTAATTTATTAAACTTACTTTAAGAGCATTTAATGAATGAAGGAAAGGTAGAATTATTATCAACTTGAATGTGTTTGGACTTCATGTTGGTATATTTTGTAATAAAAATTCTTACTTCGATGCTTTAAATGGTATGAGGGAGCATTTTAAATTTCAATGAAACATACTTGAAGGCATTTATTTTTTTTAAAAATAGACTCAAATATTTTATATATTCATACAAGCTCGTGAAAGACGTTATGTATTATCAACAATTAGTTGAAGTAACTCCATAATAAAGATTATAAATAATTTAAGATTATGTAACCTCGAGTAATCATTTAGAGGATAAGGCTTGAAATATTATAACATTCTCACTAATGTGTTCAATTTCTCCTTGGGAACATTCAAATAGATTAGAAAATATAAGTCTAGGCCTATATTAAACATGAATTGATTTAAGAATAATTTTGTCAAATCATCAAATGTGTGGAGAATCCCTTAAGGAAGGAAAAAGATCTACTCAATAACATAAAATTTAAATTTTTGTGGAAATAAATTTCATAGCTTATAATTTCATATAAAATATACTCATGTTGTGAATCTCAAACATGTATTAAGATCACACTTGCCATCATACATGTTGATAAAATAATGCACTAAATATGCCATGGGTAGTGGATGTATAACAATCTCATAAGACAATGGTGTATATTGAGCATATTTGAATTTATCACATTATCTTGTATATTGGTTCTTACATCCACATTTTTCTAGTTAATATATCTCATAAATTATTGCATCTAGAGTAGAGGATGCACTTGAGCAATAAATGAAGGTTGAAGCTCAATATGATGTGTATAAGAATCAGTTTGAGAAATATGAGGGATGAAAGAAGCAATATCTTAGAAGAGAAGCATAGAGACACAATCCTTCTTATTAATTTGTACACTATGTAGCTTCATTGTCACCCTTTCCATATGTCATTATAATTAAAAATCAATTATTGATCTTCATTATTCACAACCTTTTATTTTTTCTTTTGTCATCCTTCCTCCAATATCTTTTTGTTTATGTTGATGTAGCTTCCATCTCACTAAATTATAACCTTTAATTCATCAATTCTAGTTTGGAACTCGGAAACCTCCTTGTTTTTTCAAGTGCATATACTCCCAAGAGACTTAATTCCTTTTATTTCAAGTTCACACTGTTCCATGGGGAGACCTCTAGTTGTTAAATATAGTTTTTTATTTACTACGAAATTTTGTTCTTGTAAGTGTATCAATTTTCATTCTCTTTATTTTATATAGGTCATGTGGTTGTAAGTATCCACCTTTATTATACTTGTGCCTTTACATGATGGAAATTCCCTCACTTGTAGCTACAAGTTCACATCTGCCTCCAAACAACTAGTTTAATACTTATTCTATGATTCCTTTTATTAATTTTTTATTTAGTTGATTTTGTTAATGGTACTAAATCAACAAAAGGAATCATATGATAATGTGTTTGTTAATGTTTGTAATCCATCATGTCAACCTACATTTATACAATTTATTAATGAAAAATATAATGCCTCCCAAGAAGAATGTAATGAGTTTCATGATAATACGATAGAATAAATTCTTTAGTAATCTCATGGTATAAAAAAATGATAATATCAATAAACTCATCTCAACAAGTGATAAAAAAAACATGGATCTTATATATAAGGGGATAATACAAGTTAAATAAAAATTGAGGCACACATGAGGTTTTTCAAGGAATTTTTTGATTAATTGGGTGTTGAAGTACCCATTACTAAATTAGAGGAAAATAAGATGACTCCTACAAAATATAGTCCAGTATTATTTGTAGATGTAAATATGGTAATGATAAGAATTTTTAGTTAAAATTTGATACCATAGAAAAACATGTTGGTATTTTTATGAAAAATCAATTATAAATTGAAAGAAAATATCAAAGATAACATGAAAAATAGAGGAAGATTATTTTCATGTTAATACTGTCATGGAATATGTTGATTATATTCAAAAAAATATGACCATTGTTACATGTGAAGGGATAATTGAAACTGGATTTAGAACATAGTTTGTTACATTGATCCCTAGAAGACGCTCATGCCTAAATATGTGTAGACAATAATCTTTGCAGGAGTGGGACAAGGGTGTGCCCTACAAAGAAACCGCTAGGTTTTTATAAATTGTCTCTTCATGTTGTGGGTTTTGAGGAAAGAGAAAAGAACCTTTTGCAAGAAAACTAAGCTAAGAGAGGCAAAATTCCAAAAAAGGAAAAATAAGAGGTGCCAAGAATGTAATCTTATTTTTGGACATAAATAATTCTTATAAGGGTCGGGAAAAAGAACAGTAACCCCCAAAAAATCTTCCTAAAGAGTAGGTTCTAAATGGTACAACTCGTCTTCTGTGTTAGGTACATTATGAGGAGAAAGAAACATTCATGATCACAAATACACCTAGACAAATAGAAAACAATCACACCAACATAAGAAAACTAGGTTAGACTAGTACACTAAAAGATTAGCATAGGACACCTTGATTAACAAAAAGAGAAAGGAAACACAGGCACAATCCCCATAATTCATTAAGATAAAACATGCCAAGACTAGAGAGAAATATCCACAATAAAAATGCTACAACATACACCTTCGACTGAAAATCCATGGAGTCCCTCTTCAAGAATATTTAAATCTCTACAAATCTACTAGTATTTATTAACGACTTGAACCAGAGTTCAATATCCACCTAATACTATCAACATACAGCCCTTAATACAATGTATGTCATTAGGTTTTATAACAATAACCCTTGCCTTTTTATAATAGAATGATCATTGTTCTGTTATAATCAAAGTGCATGCCTAAAAATCAGACATGAATTTCTCAATTTCCCAGGATGCGGGCAAGTGTAAATATTCTCTTCGTTGCTCACAACATGTTTTCCAATTGTGGATGAAAAGGAAATCATGGAAATATTTTATAGAGGTGATTATTATTACACAAATTAACCAACTATATGTCATTCAACACTTGTATAAATCTTTATTTGTCATGAGTGTCACATCATATGGGATATTCCTTATAATATCCACTGGTGGCCCCGTTTCCAAGTGAGATTGGTTGTGGTACACATGTCAACTTGGTGGAAATTATTGAGGGGGAGCCTCGAGCAAAATTATTTGAAACCCCACCTAATGGACATGTGTCTGACTTGATCAGGGAGTGTATGCTTGAAAGATGAGTGTGCTCCATGAAGGGGTCTATGGGCATATAATGCAGCCAAGCTATCAATGGTTAAAGTAACAAGGTCAGATTGTGTAGATGAAATCTATTTTTTTTGTGACTCTCAGGGGATCTCGGCCTTTTGTGAGATAAATTAGAACTCTAGTTGCACAATAAATATCATCTGGTGGACATTGAAAGACTGGTTACTCATTTTGAAAGTATCTTTGATCAATTATCAACAATGGGTCATTAGCTTTCAAGATTGCATCGAGGTACTTCCTGTAAAAAAAAAAGAGAAAATTAGAGATATTGTTTAACAAAATGGGAAGGAACTTTATTACACAAACGATATGGATCAAATAGGGGAAAGCCTAAGCAGAGGAGGGCCACAAAAGATCCTACAAGGAGAAACAGAGAAATAAGTACCATAAAAGGTTAGCCAAAACATATTACTCTATTGGAAATCAATCAAGAAACCTAACCTACTAAATAGAACAAAAAGATGGGAGTACTTCTGATCCGAGAGATAAGTAAATGCTCTTGTTTTAGGCTTCAGAACACAACTTTAAAGCCGATAACCAACAATCTAAAAACCATCACAATCATAGAGATGAATTAATAACATCATGGATGAAAATAGTATTGTCTGTGGATCCATGTGTGTGCTTTGAGTTCATCCATCCCTTAATTAAGTCCAGGTAAAATGATTTCTGCCTACTTGTTAGGCTACGTAGGTGGGGTTTATTTCATAGATGACTAGATAGATTATTGTTGCCAGCAAGCATTTATATCCTCGATAAGGATATTGCCTCAACAACCACTAAAATTTTAAATTCTAAATTACTTATCTTAGGAAAACTGAGCCTAATAAAAAAACATTAAAATTTCTTCAGAACCCGTATGGCTTTTGAAGAACAATTGTTCATAGTTTTTAAACATGCATCATTTAAATATAAGATAAAATTTATGTATAATCGTATTTATATATTTTATTTGAACTAATAAAATATTTGATGATTTATTATTTTATAAGAACTAAATATTTATATATAATCATGCATTATTTAAAGAAGTAAACACGTACGCGAGAGAGAGAGAGAGAGAGAGAGAGAGAGAGAGAGAGAGAGAGAGAGAGAGAGAGAGAGAGAGAGAGAGAGAGAGAGAGAGAGAGAGAGAGAGAGAGAGAGAGAGAGATATANGAGAGAGAGAGAGAGAGAGAGAGAGAGAGAGAGAGAGAGAGAGAGATCTACACTTGCACATGTATATGCATATATTTATATATATTCATATATATATACACACATATTATACATGTAAGTGTATATATTTGTGTAGTTTATGATATGTTTACAAGGATATGTTTCTAATTCCTCAAAACATATCATTATTTCTACAAAACGTGTACGCATTATTAAGAAATGGGAAACATTGTTGTCTTCCATAACGCATACGGTTTTTATAAAATTTAAGAACCCATACGGGTTATGGCTAGGTAAGAGGTGTTTACATTGACCCTAAGGCTTGGGAGCCTTTTTCCCTCCATTTAGACCTTTACACGTCTTTTGTTCTTCCTAGAGGATTTCTCGACTTCTTCCTTATTAGGTTTACACATCATCAAACTTGGGTATCTGTAAAATACCACTATTATTTCACACTCTTTTCATCTTTCTAACCATATATTTTTTTCTATTTTTTGGCAACATTAGCATAGTGAATTTTAATTTTCTTAACTAGTGTCTTCAGAGTTCTCATAGATATATCTCCACCATTTTCTTAATAAATTTTGATCTACTTGACCAAATTCAAAACAAATTACAAATTATTTTATTAGACTTGATTCTAAATACTTTAAAATAAATTTGCATTTTTTATTATTTTGATGCAAGTTATGCCCAGTGCATAAACAGGTACCTGATTTTTAGGATGCGACTTCTTCAAAAAATTTATTAAAAATAAAATGCTCTACGGAAAATTACAAAACATACACAACTTCTAGATCTCACTCTTAACTACCATTATACCAAAGGGTTTTGCAAAATATTAAATCTAACTATAAATTTTGTGGAGCGCACGGAAACAACTATGTTATGTTTTTTAGAAAAAATCAGGAACAGTTTTTCGTGCGCAACAAGTTTGACCCTCTTAGTCTTATTCATTTTTTAAAAACTTTATTATTTTAGAAACTCGATTCAGAGTACTATAATTCTTAGTGTTTCCACATCTCCAAATTTTGAGTGCATGAATATCTAATTTCTCTTCGAAGTTTAGGTTTACCTGATTTCAAGAAAAAAGTGGCCACTTATACCCCGTTTTCGTTCACCATCTTGGTGCACTTACCCTAGTGAAAGGTCTGAAATTGCATATATTTTGTATTTAGATGTTTTTTAAATATTTTTCTTTTCGTTTCTTTTTCCTTTTAGCTTTCAAAATGCAATTTGACAATGAAGTCACCTCCAAGTTGGCTATTAAGGTGGTAGAAGAATAGCCCTTGAATTTTCACTTAAAATTTTATGGAAACGCATCTTATCAACTTAATATAGGTAATTAATATAAAATGTGATAAAATCTAGTTGAATAATAATATTTTCCATGAAATGAAAGATATTAGTGCCACCTATCAAAAAATTAGGGTTATTACATCGACGATATCAAAACTAATCTTTTGTTTTAAGCCCAAAATAAATGAATTTACCAAGCTCTCAACAACTAGGGCGTACAAACATCCATCTAACTATACTATCAATAACCAAAAGGAGCTCTTCAAGATAATTAAATTCTCAAGCGTGTTAAGAGGTCATTTTTCTATAAAAGGGACATTGATGTCGTAGAACAATGCAGATTCGTAACAACAAAAAGAAATTCTTAGGCATAGGTTCTGGATTATCAAATTGAGAAGTATAGATATGTTAGTTAGACTTACCACTCCTAGGTCACATAAGTACTTCCTTGGTCACATAGATGACAGCAATCTTTGAACCTTGATTGGGAGTGATGATGAATTGGTTTTGGATGCCACTAAGTTGTTGCTTGGCGAGGATTTCTTGGATAGTGAAGACTGTTATGGGGTCAATATAGATATTACATCTAGGTTTGTAGGCTCTCTGTTATATTTAGGTGAACCCCAGGATGTAATTGAATTCCTCATGATAGGAATGTTTGGAAGGTCCTACTGCAAAGGCCTAGAGGATGTGTTGGCAGTAATGTGCTAAGGAGGTTGGTTGCCAGTGGCAACTGATTTGCAGGCCTTCCTTGAAAATTGACTAGAGGTACCCTAGCTATCGGATGCCTCACTAGAAATTTATGTTCCTCACTAGCTTATACATCAACATTTAAAAAATTTCTAATATACAGAGTAATACCTCTCTTTCACTATCCAAAATATTCAAATCTCACTTTGTTTGAGTTTCTAAACCAAAAGTGTTACATAGACCTTTCATCTCTGAAGTATATTTATTTTCAGTACATCACTAAAATTCTCTCAATTTTTTTGTGTTTTTGTTTCCTCTAAATGTATATATAATGATCTGTATTTTTTAATTGAAATAAAAATGTCAAGCTGATCAAACTAGAATTTTTTAACTTCTTTTCAAACTGATCAAAACTTTTTTCCTTAATAAATCAGGGATGCATCAATTTGAAAAAATAAATAGAATAATTCTTCTTCCTTTATCAAATAAAGGACAATCTTGATAATCACAATAAGTTTGATCAACCCAAGTGCCAAAATCAAACTAGGGTTAAATGGAATACACAATATAACTGCAAACCCCAAGACAAATGAATTCAGAAACACTTAAGGCAATCATGTATGATAAGCAGAGTATAATAAATTTCAACCAAGGGTTACCAAGAACTACCTCATAAAAAATAAAGAAGCCATACAAGGGCTCGAAACCCTAACATGATTACTCACACTAAAAGCTTATACCATTTCTTAACCCATAGTGTTACAAAATTTATTGATTGTTTAATGGCTAAATACAACACATATCTCCCTAATGAAAACTGGAACCCTTGATCAAAAATTCAGGTATAAATTGAAAGGAACTCATATAGTAGTTTTTGAAAGACTATCAAATCAAATGACCAAGTGCCATAAATTAGTGTCATGTATCAAACTGATCATGTATCACTTTCATATGAGATATCTATGTGCATCAAAGAGAGTTAGTGTTATATCATCAAGGACAACAAACTAAGGGGAAAAATTATGACCTTATTTTTTACATTTAATTAATTTTTTGATAATGTTTTGACAAAAACAAGGAAATGTTAAGGGCATATTTTTACTTTCTTGTGATACGTCATGGAAAATTACATAATTATACATTTTTGATCAATCATCTGACATCACATGGGAGAAAATTACATAATTATACATTTTCGATCAATCATCTGACATCACATGGGATGGTGTATTGACATTTAAAAAAACTGTCCTAATGCTCTATGTGAGCATGACCTAAACAGATCTAGGTGAGCTGCAAACTTGTAAAGATACCTAAATGGGAAACCTCGAGAACATTCAAAAGAATTTTTCACAATCCAATAACACTCCCTCATTGCATCGTTCCAACTGTTTCCAGCTTCACAAACTTGGTTTCCTGAGAAGGATCCCTCTGGGTTTTCAGAACATTATTATGAGTGACCTTCAAAACATTTCTAGGTCATCCTAGAAAAGCATATCTTTATTTTCTAACTCAACTCATCTCGAGACAGCTGGTATTTCTTTCATCTCCTGATATCAAGCCTTGGGGTGCAACTCCTAGTAAAGGAAATTCTTTGACTGAGTTTGGAAAACTCCCAAGGTTGGCGCAGGGAATACTTCCTCCACCTCAAAAAATAGGGGAGCTCTGAAAAGGGAAAACTCAAGTCCTTGGACTCTGCATCATTGAGATCCTTCAGCGTGCTCTCACAATCATTTTTATATGGATTTGACCCCACCTGTTGAATGATTTTCTAGCTTCAAATGAGATCAGAATTATGTATATCCTAAGGATATGTAGAGGTATGATCTCATCTGCCTCCCTAACTCTTGCGCCAAATGACCGGTCCCCCAGGAAAATAGAAATTGTCTTTGGCATCAAAATTTGAAAAGAGAAAGTGGAGAATGGCTCCAGCTCGATCTCATCTTCCTCTTGAGGTAGTTCCCTTAAAATGGATACTGTCATGTCTTGGAACTTAGGAAATGTCTTCTCGATTGATCAAAAACTCTTGGTACATGCCATAGATGCATGTAAGGAATACATAAGATCATTTCTCTAGTTCTCCATCTTGATCATCCACATTTTCCACTAGAAATCGTGAATTATATTCTGGGAACTAGGAGCTCCATGAAAGGGTTGAGGAGCCAACCAATTACAAATAGTGTAGGAATTTTGATCCATAGCTAATTAGATGGTGTGTGCATCTTACCAAGTGCACTTGAGGGCTTCATGTAAGCTAGGAAAACCAAAGTGTGCACTCACTTTGGAAATGATGCTCAACTCTATCCTACTGAGTGTGCAAGAAAACATTGTTGATCCCTAACAGACTCACATCTTTAAATAAGGGCAATCAGGAAGCTTTGTAGGAGTGGAAGAAGGGTATGCCCCACAAAGTATCATTTTTGGTTTTAGAAGTAATCTCTTCATGTTGGGGGTTTGGAGGAAAGGGAAATGATTCTTTTGCAAGAAAACTAAGCTAAGAGAGGTGAAACTTCAAAAAAGATCTTTTAAGATGGATTTAAGAATGTGCAAGATGACATTTGCAGAGGTTTGATCATCCCTGATCAGAGATTCATGCCCTTACCCACAAAGACACGATGTGTCACAAACCCTTCTTTGTTGGATGGGATAAAAATTTCCAAAGTCCCAATGACAGATGGAAGAATATTCAGATCCTACCCTTGGGAAGAATCTAGAGGGCTCTGAAAAAAGGTAGAAAACTCCTAAGGAAAGCATAAATCTCTACAGCCATGGACACGATATAAGAACAATTTCCATGAATGAAAGAAAAAAAGGCACCAAGAATGTGCTCTTGTTTTTGGACATAAATAGTTCTTATAAGGGTCAGGTGAAAGAACAACCCCCCCCCAACAACAAAAATAAAATAAAATCCTTTCTAGGGAGCAAGCTATAAATGGTATAATTCATCTTCTGTGTTAGGTGTGTTATGAGGAGAAAGAAACATTCATGATCACAAATACACATAGAAAAACAAAAAACAATCACATCAACATAAGCAAACTAGATCACACTCCTAAAAGATTAGCATAGGACACATTGATTAACAAAAAGAGAAAGGCAACACAGGGACAGTCCCTATAATTTGTTAAGAGAAAACATATCAAGACTAGAGAGAAAGCTCTAGAATACAAATGCTACAAGATACACCTCTGGTTGAAAATCCACAGAGTCCCTCTTTAATAATTTAAAATCTCTACAAATCTACCAGTATTTCTTAATGAGATGAACTAGAGTTCAATCTCCACCTAATAATATCAACATCCAACCCTTCATAGAATGTATGCCATCAAGTTTTATAACAAAACCCCTTTACATTTTGGATCATAAAATGATCATTATGAACTGTTACAATCAAAGGGCGTGCCTAAAAATCAAACATGAATTTCTGGATTTTCCATGATGTAGGCAAGTGTAACCCTTCTATCTTTTTTTCATAGCACACTTTCTAGCTAAGGATGAAAAGGCAAACGTAATGATATTTTACGAAGGTGATTATGATTGCACAAATTAACCAAGTTGATGGACCATTATACACCTATATAATTTATCTTCAGTCATTAGTGTCGTGTGATATAGCATATTCCTAGGAATATCAGCTGGCGGCCCCATTGCAAAGTGAGATCAGCTCCAGGATCCATTTCACCTCAGCGAACATTATGAAGGGGAGCCTTGAGTGGAAGTGTTTGAAACCTTTCCTGAACGACACGTGTATGACCCAATTGGGGAGTGTATGCTTGAAAGTTGAGTGCATTCTATGAAGGGGTCCACAGCCATATAACATAGTCGAGTTGTCGAGGGTGAAAGTAAAAAGGTTGACCATGTAGATGGAATCTACATGTCCTCATGTTAGACTATCCAATATATAATATTTTAATATTTCTATGGGTATTCCTAACTTTCCGAGCACATATTGGTCAATAAATGATGTATGAGCACAATTGGTGAGGATGATGGTATGACATTGCCATCCACCAAGGTTCAAACCCCCAGAGGCGTGTTTGGGCCAGGTTCGACCCCTGGGTGACTTTGACGGACTGGATCCCCCTGCACGTGGCAGCTTAGCCAAAGGATGACTTCTGGTTTAGATGTATGCTTACTCGTAATGTTGTAATCAGCTATGTAATGGCAGAGATGCCGATATCTATGTAATCCGGTTGTTTCCATCCAAAAAAAAAAATGATGTATGTGAATGCTAAATTTGTCTTATTAGGTGAAAATAGGGTGTACATGAAAAGTACAATTGTCAAATTTTATTACATTATTTTTAGGTAAATTTACAATAGTAGATAGCACTTATATTGCTCATGTATGCATATGTACACTATAGAAATCATTCCCATCTTGAATAAAATTAGAGATATGGATAACTATAATATTGTGACAAGGTTTTAGTGTGTATTGGAGTAGATAGAGCTTTAATAATACAAAAATAATATGATAGTGAATTTTCAAATGCCAATTTATATCATTAGAATTACTTTAAACATTCTATAAGATTTTAGATACTCTATAACATATTAATGTATAGAAATGTATTGTAATATTTGATCATTAAATTATACATTGAGCTACTTTAAATTGTAGTTTGTCTTTCCTAAAGGGTTTTCACTACAAAATATTTATGAACTATGGTAGTGATAGACCAACACTGGGGCAAAGAATAATAAGAAGAATTAAACCTGGATTCTGCTTGGGCTATGTGTCAATCTGAAGATCATAATCTTGCAAAAGATGTCGGGGCTATTTTCACAAGGACTTCAGGCAGTGAGATGAGTGGGGATGAGATGCAACCTACAAAAATAAACTCACTGCAAATCAAAATAATCCTACCATCAAGAACTGTCACTTCCAATGACAATAGTTTATTCTATAATATAAATTCATTTTAATGATAAATCATTTTAATTGCAATTCTAGAATATTAACCAATGTGACAGAAAGAAACAACGTAATGTTCATCACTCTTAATTACTTGAATAAAATAGAAAGAAATAAAAAATAGAAACACACATTTCTGAAATAAAATTGCAAAAAACAAAAATCACCAAGCACCCTATGAAGTGGACCCTACCTCCATAGTTGACCTAGTGGAGAACAAATTCCTTTCGACATTGGCCCAGTCATGCAAAACATTGTTTTTATTTATAATAGAATGATACAATAATCTGATCATGTCAAAGCCTGATATAAAAATATGCTCACAATAACTACAAGTTCACAACAACTAGTATAAAATAGCATATTTTTTTGTGGCGTACATCCAACAAAATAATGGATCTCATCAAACCTTTTCTATTGGCCACAAACGGTTCAATTACAACAACAAATGGAAATAAGAAGCACATAGATTTCTATTTCAACTAATAGATAGCACATAAACCACAAGTTCTCCTCAATTAGATCCAATACATATAACGTGGCAACAGATATCGGTAGACAAGATTATAAACAACTATGAGATCATAGAATAAATTTAAGAGACGTATTCTATTAATGGAAAATGTTGAGGTGAGAATCAACATTTAAAATTTCCACATGTGCATCCATGTAAGCATATTGCCTTGGTCACTGTCGTTGGAGGAAGGAATAAACTAATATGGCAAGACTTTGTGTGGTGATAATGAATGAAAAAATGTTCCTGTAAAGAAGGTGACAAGAATTTTGTAGGATGTCTACATCCTTTTCCTTCCTACAACATACTGGAAAGTATGTTTTCCAAGACTTGAAATCACAATGCTCGTTAGTAAACTCAACCAATAATTAATTTTAATATTTGTATCCCAAAATGATATTAAATTTCACTTATATATATTTAATCACATGCAACATAAAATGGTAAATTAGTATGACATAGAATGGAAATAGAATGTGAGAATGGTATGAAATCATATGAAATAGACTTAAATATGCGATAAAATAAAATATTAATGGATCTCATCAGGTAGATTAATTTTGTGTTCATTTCTTTCTAACAATATAGTTATCTTAATTTTTATACATACCTTTTGTCATATATTAGAGTAGGAGGTACAATCTACACATTTTCTTCCTTTTCCTTTTGTTAGGATATAATGGACAAATGAGAGGGATAGTGATCAAAGCAACACTTAGAAAAGATTTGGAGAGCATCATCCGAAGGAAAATGAGAAGGATAGTTATCAAAGAAACACATGAAAATATTGGAGAACACCATCCAAAGGCTCTTGTAATGTATTAAACTTCCTAAGAGCATTTAATGAATGAAGGGAATGTAGAATTATTATCAACTTGATGAATGCACTTGAACTTCCTGTTAGTATCTTTTGTAAAAAAAATCTTCTTTCAATACTTTAAAGGGTATGAAAAATCATTTTTAAAAGCACAAATTTGTGTCACACTGTTATATAAAGGAAATGGTCAACACTGATTCAAGATTTAAATTCAATTACTAAAAAGTGGGATATATGTTGAGAATTTTTAAATGATGTAAACTAATGAAATGTTTAATTTTTTATGCATTTTATGTTTGTAAGTTCTGTAAAAAATTAAAAAATTATAGAAATATAGTTTCTAATAAAATAAAATAAAACTAAAATTTAGTTGCTCATAAAATGTTGTAATTGAAGTTACATCTCTCGTCAACCTTTATATAGTTTTTTTTTTTTATTCAAATTTTTTGTGTATAGATAACTTGAAACTTTAGTGCATGGATATAAATTTTCACTATTTTTATAAATATATATTTAAATATTTAAAATTAAAAATTGATGTGTACTAAAATATATCAATTTTCATTCGATGTCACCTTTTGTATTAACTATTCATCCAAAATAGAAATAAATTATATCCTCTTGATATACATTATTTCCTCGCTGCATATTTTTTTCCAAATTTTTTAAATAAATTTTACTATTTTTCCATGAAAAGATAATCAACCGTATAATTTTGTGTTGATGACTTCTTTGAATAAAAATTAAATATAAAATATTTAAAAAGTAATAAAAATATTAAAAAGATATATTTTCAGAAAATTTCACTTATAGATCGATAAAAGGGTATTTTTATACATTTTTTTTAAATTTCAATAAAAGGAGTGGGAGTTGTTGAAACATTGCTTTTCTGAAATAATTTTATTTTTTTGGTAATTCGACCCAAAGTTGTCTAAAATGTTCATTCCATAGACACTTCCAATTAGAAAAGTTGAGACACATATCTAACTTAGCTAGAATGAATCTAGCTAGACCATATGTTTGACCAAAACTAATTTTTAGTTAGAAAGACTTAAATTTAGTTGTACTGATTGTAACCACCCTAATTTGGTCTGCTCTGACCATAGACCCTATTTTCCCTAAGTGTGATCATACCCCCAATTATGTCAAGACAACTCTTCAATCAGTTGGCATAATTCATTCAAATCAGATTTAATCTCCTAAGTGATTTAATCACTAAATTTTATTAATCACCTAAGCCAATCAAATCAATTTAATCCAAATCAATTCAAATCAAAACATGGCTAAGGTAATTAATTTAAAAGGAATTAAATGGAATCCCTATTATACCTCATCACTTGCAAAAGCCTATCCCCTAGCCTAAATTAATCTAATTAATTGGATATAGTCCTAATTAATTATCAAAAGCAATCAAAAGCTTAAATAATTTTAATTTCCCTATTTTTGAATGAATATATTAAATATAATTTATTTCATTAATATTCCCTCTAACCTTACCTACCTCAACCACCTTAACCCTGGGTTCAATCTAATCCCAACCCCTTCACACATGCTAAGCCTAATCCTAAATCTTAAATTCAGTCTAACCCACTCCCAAAATTCAAAGTTCTCAAGCTTGACTCTAAACCCTCACCCATGCTTCTTAAACCCTCACCATGCCTCTTAAATGCTTTCATTTAATGCATATTCCTTCCACCATGCCTCATTAATACCTTCCACCATTAATGCCTCTTACACCACCATTAAGGTTTTTACACCTCCATTAATGGCCTTGTCCCCTCTCTCTCTCCACATTTCTGTTATAAATAGGATGAATTTTGAGCACACATGGCCCTTAATTTTCAGAGTTGAAAGCATTGTTATGTTGTTAAGATAATTGTAAAATCATGTTGCATCTTAGCTTTGTCATTATGCATTATTTTTATCTTCATTTTTAGAGCTAATATGCATGTTTCTTGAATATTTAGATTAGTTTTTATTCAAATCTTTCATTCTTAGGTTGTATATGTCACTAATTTGTGCATAATCTGAGGGGATGATTATTGCATCCTTCAAACTCCTCCTAGATAGGAAGCAATAGATCGGTTTTAGTGTTTAGCTTCAAACCCTTGTTTTATATGCTTTTTCACTACGATATAATGATCTATTGAAGTGTTGTGTTGCAGATAACAGATGCACAAATTAACACACACACTGATAAGTTAGCCTAAAGTGTGACACATCTATATCAAAGCAACACGTGAAAAGATTGGAAAATATCATCCAAAGATGCTTGTAATTTATTAAACTTCCTAAGAGCGTTTAATGAATCAAGGGAAGGTAGAATTATTATCAACTTGATGAATGCGCTTGAACATCCTATTAGTATCTTTTGTAAACTTTTTCTTCTTTTGATACTTTAAAGGGTATGAAAAAGCATTTTTAAATTTCAATGAAACATACTTGAAGACATTTATTTCTAAAAGTTTGGACTCAATAGTTTTACATATCCATAAAAGGTCATGAAATGTGTTATATGTTATCAACAATTAGTTTAAGAAACCCCTTAAATAAAGATGATATATAATTTAAGATATGCAAGGGAGTAGTCATTGTAGAGGATAAGGATTGAAATATTATAACGTTGTCACTATTGTGTTCATTTGTTCCTTGGAAACATTCAATTAGATTAGAAAATATAACTCTAAGGTCTTTTTTTTATTACTGGTAAAAATAGGTTTTATGGGGACCTAAAATCCCTTACAACCATTACAAAAAGATAGACAACATTTAAGACACAAAATAGAAACAAGACTGAGACCCAGGCCACAACACCCAGGACCAAAACCAAAAACTAAAGAAAAAAGCCAGAAACTAGCTAGGCCCCCCGGCAACCAAAAGCCAAAAAATGAAACAAAAAAAAAATTATAGGGGAACAGCTGAAACTAGGCAAACTCTAGGAGAGTGGCTTCCACTTCCATCTTAGCCTCAAAGACCTTCTTGATGGCAGCATTGAAGTCTGAAAGCTCTGAAATCTTGTCTTGGATTTTATTCTTCTTGGTCGAACGTGTGCGCTTGCCCGGGCCTGCATCTTCCATGTCATCTTAACTCTAAGGTCTATATTAACCATAACTAATTTAAGAATAATTTTTTCAAATCATAAAATGTGTGGACAATCCCTTAAGTAAAATATACACTCAATAGTGTTTTATTTTAATGTTTGTAGAAATAAATTTAATAGCTTATAATCAAATAGAAAAACTACTCATGCTGCAAATCTCAAACGTGTATTAGGATCGTACTTGTCATACATGTTGAGAAAACAAGGTGACAAATATCCCATGGGTAGTGGATGTACAACAATCTCGTAAGAGAATGGTCTATATTGAGCATCTTTGAATTCCTCAAATCATCTTGTATATTGGTTCTTACATCCACTTCTTTTTCTAGTTAATATATCTTATGAATTATTGCATTAAGGGCAGACTATGGTGTAATGTCCCCAACTGGGACTTTACTTGATTTACCCTAAAATTCCCAATCACGGTTTGGATTGTTCTTGGAAATGGAAATTTAACTTAGTCTTTCCAATGTCCCTTGCTAGGAAGCTACCAATTTCCAGTGATTAACATTCATTACTATACATTTAAATTGAATTGAATTAAGAAACAATGAATGATTCATATTTGGTAGTTAACATACTTAACCCCCAATTCCTTACTTCCCTCCTAAACATCAACCCTTAGAAGGATGGGTAATTACTTGTCCTTAGGGCACTTGGAAACCAATCTAAAAGCGAGCTCCCTCAAGGCATGGGGAATGCATGTTTATACCCATCTCAGGATTTTTCCCTCAAGGAATTAGAAATACATGTCCTTACCCACCGTGGGACTAGCCTACCTTGTGAGGAATTACTCTTCCTCTCCCTAACAAAACCAACCTATTCTCTTAAGCGGCTATAATGAGTGATTAAGGGATAGGTTGTGTATATATTAATATCCCATGTATTACTTGTGTGTGTGTGTGTGTGTGTTTTTATTGTAGTAGCGACGTGTAATATTCTACTTCCTAACATATGAGAGACCAATCATAGTCAACCAAATCATTATGCACTATGTCAGTATACAAATCTATTGTTTGCCTTATAACAACCTGATACGTTTCTTATATTCAAATATCTCTCTCTTATTCTCATTTATTGAATGTCTTATTCTCTTATTATTAAATATCGGTCCTTATGGATTAAAAGAAGGGATAAGTTTCCAATTTCAATCCCTATTCTTATTTCAGAACCCCTTATAGAAGCCTGATGTATTGCTTATATTCAAATATCTCTCTCTTATTCTGATTGATTGAATGTCTTATTCTCTTCTTATTAATTAAAAGATGAGATAAGTTTCCAATTTCATTCCCTATTATTATTTCAAGTCCCTTTTATAGTTCTACTATAGATCTCCTCTACTCCCTTTCCTCCATTTCATTTTATCCTCCTTACCCTTTATATATTTTGTGCGAAAGGGTCACACCCTTTCACAATTATCACCCTTTGAAAGTGTCAGATCCCTTCACCTTTTCAAAGTTACTTATTTTCTTCCATTTCCTTTCTTCTTCCCTTAATCCTTCCTTAATTATTATGCTCCACTCTTTCTTCCTCCTTCCCTCTCCTACTCGAATGAAGTTCTCTTCTCTCCCTTTTATGCCTCTCATATGAGTGAGACAACTTCTTCATTCAAGCATTTTGACCATTTGTTTAACATAACTAATATTTAGTTATTTTCAATTATATTATTTTAAGTTTTTTATTTAGTTATTATTGTTTATTATTTAATCCTATTCCAAGAAGGGGACATGACAAATGGACTTGGGAAATAAGTGAAGGTTGAGGCTTGCAATGGCGTGTATGGGAATAGGTTTGAGAAATATGAGAGATGAAAGAGGAAATATGTTGGAAAAGAAGTATAGATGAGAGAAGATAATGAAGTGTATGCATGAGAATGGATGGAGAGCTAGAGTAGGGAATAGACGTGGCATGGGAAGGAGTGGTAAATGTGGGAGTGGGGAAACTACTTGAGAGGTTGTGATATGTTGGGTAGTGGTGGATGAAATAATAATAGACTGTAAGGAATAACATCATATGCTCAAGATGTATATATCTTAAGAGGAGTAAAGTTAGAAGAAAAAATATATAGAGGGTTGAAGGTAAACAATGGATGCTAGTAGAGGTAGAGGTGGAACTAAGGGGAGGAATAATTATGAAAACATTGTGAATCCTTTATTAACTAGTTATTAAAAAAATTAATTTTAATGAAACTAACAAGCTTATCTATGAAATCTTGATTTGCTACATGAGTACCATGATCATAATTATTTGTATTGTTCTCAATATTTGCGTTGAAATAGGTATCAGCCACATAGGATTACACAATCATGTTAGGGTTTACACAAGAGCTCTATAATGGAAGATTAAGATCAAGTAGTTTGTGGCATTAACAAAAGATGGGAAACTAAAGCTCAAGAATTCATTCTCATATTCAAAAAATAGAAAATAAGTGGTACATATCAAATCTAAAACTAAAACTTAATGGGGTAGCAAAGGGTGGATTGGTGAAAGGGATATCATAATAAAGGTAAAAACCCTAAAAGAAAAGATGTAACAATATAATTATAATAAGTAGGGATACAAAACCTAAGATGAAATATAATAATGTATTCGGGAATTTTAAACTTGAAATGCTAAAATATAACAAAAATACAATCCTACGGTCAAACACTTTAAGTCCAATGTGCAAATTGATTCACCAAAATGTTACAAGAAAAATGAATTTTTTTTGTTAGTATAGGCTAACCAAATATAATGCATAAATGTAAGCATAAATTAACTTCCTCAACATGTAGTTGTTGCATGGAATATCGTAAGACCTTCATTTTTTTACAAATGTAAATTGGACACTTAACTTCCTACAACTAAGGTTTGAAGGTGTGACTCATTGCGCAACTCGTTAAAATAGCACTCCTAGTGAAACATGTCAAAAAAAATGACTTTTTAAAGATTCAACCAAAACTTAATCTAAAAATCCTTAGCAGTTGAATTTAAAAATATCATTTGTTATTAGTAGAATATTGTATTTATATATAAAATATAACATATATGCAACTTAAATTGACCAAATACATATTAGTAAACATAAATATTTTTTATATCTAACACCAAATGACCATTACTTCAACATCAAAAATATTATGTTGTTATAAAAATAATATATTATTATATAAAATACAACTTATATCCAACACAAAGTGACCAATAGTTGAACACCAAAACTTTTTGACAATCTCACACATTTCGTGGAAAAATACAAAGGATTTGTTGTGTTCACCATTTATATTTATGATAAGCTAAATTATTAATATGAAATACTTTAATGCATATATATTGCTACCCCAATAGTTGTACACTAAGATAACAATACCTGTTTAGGTGATCATCTTATTTTATTAAGTGTGTATATTATTTTTAAGTGACAGACATGTAATAGATAGCTATGATATTTTATTTGAGACAAAAAATTATTTATTTCACTCGTTAATGAATTTATTTGTGTATTTTTATTATAACATTTATAGGTTCTCATGCATTCAAGTATTGGTACATTTTTATCAATATTTGGGATTTTTTTTAATTTACATGTAGATTATTTAATTACAATAAATAGTAAAAATGTGTGGTAAGACTGAATAATATATTCACAAGTGGGTGATCAACTATTGGACCCTGCACGACTACTGGTCCCTCTCCCCTAGCTCTATGGATGATCTCGAAGGCATTTCTCATATAGGCATTGTAATATATTATTTTGGCTATATGTGTGTATGTGTGTTTCAAATATATTCACAAGTGGGTGATCAACTATTGGACCTTGCACGACTACTGGTCCCTCTCCCCTAGCTCTATGGATGATCTCGAAGGTATTTCTCATATAGGCATTGTAATATATTATTTTGGCTATATGTATGTATGTGTGTTGAATATGTGTGTGTGTGTGTGTGTGTGTGTGTGTATATATATATATATAT
>MU225172.1:1421996-1452084 GCA_018584345.1 Thuja plicata | reverse complement strand
CAAGGGGTCCTATAACCTCTTGGGACACACTTGAGTGTTCTAATGTGTCGAAAGGGGTCATGGGGTATTCTTTGGGGTCCTAACGCATGAGAAGGTGTACTAGGACCCCTTAGGACCCTCTTTGACCCCCTAGGACACATTGGAACACTCAAGTGTGTCACAAGGGGTCCTACGACCTCTTGGGACACACTTGAGTGTTTCAATGTAACAAAAGGGGTCATGGGGACTTCCAATGACCCTTTTTGAAACATTGGAACACTCCAGTGTGTCCCAAGAGGTCCTAGGACCCCTTGGGACACAATTGAATGTTCTAATGTGTTCTTGAGGGTCAAAGAGGGACCTAAGGGGTCCTAGTGCACCTTATCACATGTTAGGACCTCCAAGAAGTCCCCATGACCCCCTTTGACACATTTGAACACTCAAGTGTGTCCCAAGAGGTCGTAGGACCCCTTGAGACACAATTGAGTGTTCCAATGTATTTACAGGGGTCAAAGAGGGACCTAAGGAGTCCTAGTACACCTTATCACGTGTTAGGACCTTCAAGAAGTCCTCATGACCACTTTCGACACAATTGAACACTCAAGTGTGTTCCAAGGGGTCGTAGGACCCCTTGGGACACACTTGAGTCTTCCAATGTGTCCCCAGAGGTCAAAGAGGGACCAAATATATATACATAAGTGCATGCAGTCATTAAAACTAATCTAAATAAATAAATTATTTTTAAGTTAAATAGGTCATGTGACAAATTTATTTATAATGTTTACTCTTACCGTATCAATAGGAGTCCATGGATCTGTATGCACCTCCTCATCACTCTCATGAGACATAGATGCTCCATGAGGTGTTGTAGCCTCTGTAGCTGCGTGTATTGTATCCTCCTCATCAATAACGTACTTATATGTATCAGCATCAGTAAGCGGTCCAAGAACCAAATTCTTGCACATAATGCAAGTATGAGGCACACAAACATGTGAACTACTGCCAGATGTCGATGCGCTAGCATCATCCACACCATGAGGTAATAATGACCTAGTCTGGGAAATCAACTGATCACTCAGCATGTGAATGGCCATAATACTCTATGAGGCAGCCTCTGCAATGATATCAGGATGTTGTACTGGAGGAGGGGGTGAGACATCAGTGGGAGAGACAAAGGTAGTTGCCTTTTTGCGCTGGACAAATGGCCTAGTCTGAGGAGCTCCTCTGCCTATGCCCATGTTGGGCTTCATGCTCCAATAATTTACATTGTGACCAAGCACAAACTCACCATACAATTTTTTTATAAAATAGAAAGGGAGCTCCAAATTGTTGTGGGGTGGTTTATCAAAAACCATCCACCAGAGATCCCAAAAGTGTCTAAGCATTGCATCATTTGTGCACCATTTAATTGATAATTTGGGTTGTTTGGGGTCAACTTTTAATCTGCTTTTAGGGTTCACAAAAAGGGAGGATATATCATCTTTATTTATATTAAGGGCCGCAATCCCATCATGGTCAAGCCCATCATCAAATTGGGCATGCATATCGTCATGCCAATGAAGAGCAGCATTACGTTGTCGTGTAAGTGTGTCAATATTTTGAACAATAGTATTTAGGGTGGAAAGCATGGGACTAATGTACAAGTATATTCTGATATGTGTTCTGGAAGCCCTGTATAGTGTTAAAATTGTCTTGTATCAAATCCTCTAAAGATTAAGGGGTTTGAAGTGGTTCTAGATTGTTTTGGGGATCATTATTTGGTGGGGGGGTTATTTTCTTCATTGTTGTTAGCCATGCCTGATTAATTAAAAAAAATATATAAATTTTAAATTGATTTCATATATTATTAAAAAAATCAATACAAAACCCTATTTCAACCAAAAAAACTTCATTTAACATCAAAATTAAAGAAATACATCAAAATATATCAAGAATTCACTTACCGTATATACCGCAAAGTCGAATTTGTTGTTGGAGAAATCTGGTACCCGAAAATATCATGTATGGGATAAACCTAGCCATTTTTCAATCTCCAAGTAGTGAGAGAAATAAGGAAAATGACTGTCGTGTTTTGATTTATGCCACAGGTTTCAAGTACCCGAAAAAATTAGGTACCTGATTAGGCTTGTGCTTTGGTGTCAGGTTTACCCAAGTGTGCTGACACCCAGGCCCACTAAAAAGTCAACAAATGTTTTCATGCACTTTTGGACGAGTATGTTAGCTCTTTTTCTTATATCCTTCAACTCTAAAAGACAATGTGCAAACCAGACTTGGGGATCTTCATCCAGCAACACAAATCTACTTCTTCTAGCAAACTGAGGGGAAATAAAAGACTAATTGATGAGGATTTAATCCTCCTTCTGCTTTGATTTCCATACACTTAGGCGGGTGCACCTAAAACATGATAAAATCTGCACATACAATGACTTACTAGCTAAACCTCATTATGCAGATGTGGTCGTGGATAGTTCTCAGACTTATAAAACATGGGAGTTCAACTCAACTAGTCTTATACAGGATCCCACCTATATGATCTGCTAAGAACCAGGGAAATGGTCAAGGTAACAACAAGGATATTCACCCTTCTTCTCTTCGAACTCTGAGGCTCAGGCAGGCTAACCTATAAGATTCACTTCTACAAGGAATCACCAAACATATTTGCACTATTCAATGCAACTTGTACACATTTCTGCTCTTAAACATGAAAAGGAAAATGAATTGAATTTAATGATTTGATGATGAAACTGCATAACCAGCAAAGGAATAGTACGTTATCTATTGGGCAACAGAGTCAAACAAATATGCATTCCCAGAAAACCCTAACTCCAAACTCAAAGAACCTGAATGAAACTCCTTACAATCCATTCTTCTCATTTCAATATCTGGACATCAAATTTATGTGCTGACCCTAAACTCTCAGAACTTGCATTCAAGATTTAATCTCTCCTTGAAAGAAACTCAAAAAACAAGACCACAGCTACCTTGTAACTGGTGCATTAACATGCCTTACAGATTAATACACAAGAATTAAAACCAAGCATACAAAGACATCAGACAAATATTTGAACAGGGATTCCCTTTGTTTTTCATTAAAAATCAACTGAATATGTACATTTGCAAAATAGAGAACACAAAGAAAAAATAAGGCTCCAAAGCTAGAATACTTCCTAGCAGCATAAATTTCAACATCCATTACAATCAGAAGAAAATCCAGATATATGAGAAAGGAAAATAATCTCAGTCACCGACACCTGTCTGTCCCCAAAAATATCTGCAACTGCAAAAATCTACAACTGCAAAAATCTGATTTGGTCTGGACTCATATGTTCTTTGTTTTTTTTTAAATTTAAGCTAAGTAATTGTTTCTTCATTTTTCTCAAACTGATTTATTGTTGCACCAAAATGGACTGGAAAAATGAATTCCTCATTTCGAGACCTTTCCGGCAACATATGATACTTGGTATTTTAGACAAAAATTGCCCCCTCAATCATTAACTCAAACTCTCCCGTGCATATTTCAACAATTTGAAATATTTGAATTTATTTCAATAGTCAAACTATTAAATTGAAATGACATTTTAATATTTGCATTTTTTAGCCCAGATTTCATCTCATTCTGCCAAGTGTCAATCAGACTTAATGGCTTATAGGTTAGATGTTGAGCATCTTCCTTTTAAGCCATTAAGTCAACCATTAGATATCTTTCAACTTGCACACCTTTTAACCCTTTGCTTTTTGAGATTAATTCATTTTAAATTGCAAATTAATCCTTATTTCCCCAGAATGCACCACCTTGTGAAAATTGTCAATCAGGCTTAATATCTTAATGGTTAGATGTTGAGCATCTTTCCTTTAAGCCATTAAGTCAACCCTAGGATCTCTTTCAACTTGCAAGTTCTTTAACCTTTCCTTTGTTGAAATGAATTTATTTTAAATTTTAAATTAATCTCAAATTTCATCTCCTCTTGCCACTTGTCAATCAGACTTAATGGCTTAATGGTTAGATGTTGAGTATCTTTCCTTTAAGTCATTAAGTCAACCCTAGGATCTTTTTGAAACTGCACACTTTTTAACTCCTTTTGAAATAAAATCAATTTAAATTTTATTTAAATCTGCACATTTTACCAGATTGCACCAAGTGGCATCTTATGATTGGTCTGTAGGTCCACTAGGTGCCATGTGTCATTCTCTGATTCACTGCCTCAACACTGTACTAGATTGCACCACGTGTCATCTTCTGATTGGTCCGCAGGTCCACTATGTGCCATGTGTCATCCTCTAATTCGCTGCCTCAACACTGCACCGGATTGTGCCATGTGTCATCTCTTATTTTTGCTCCAAAATAATGGGGCCCACCACACACTTAACTACCTAGCCAAGAGGCCCATCAAATGGTCTCTTGGTTCTTTCTTCACATTATAATGTAAGTGCTTTAGTTTATAAATACTAAAAACTTTCGCAACACCATGCATGTGGGATATATCTTTGTGCATGTTTTATTAACTTTCTGAGACTTCCTCTAAGTGCTTCTCACTCATGGCATCATTTTATTGTTGTTTAAGACTTTCATTTTGCTCCATGTAGCTGGGTGCCCCTTCTTATGGATTCATATTTTGCAATATAAAGTTTAAAAAATCTTTAAAACCTCCTCTTTGGCTGGGCGCAACATGCTCTCATGTTGTTTTACTCTTCATTTCCTTTCAAAAACTTAAAAATCAGCCTCCATAGGGTTCGGCACCCCTTCCTATGGATGCACATTTTTTATTTACTTCCTTTAAAACCTTCCAATCAGCCCTCAACAATAGGCGAACCATGTTGCTTGGTCTGTTGGTTTTACTTGCATACTTTAGATGAAAACCCCTTTTTTTAAAAAAAAATCCTCCATAAAAGGTTGCGCCTTATACCTTGGCATCCATTTGCATTTTTTTTTTAAATAAAACCCTTTGAAAACTCAATCCTCTTGCTTGGGCGCACCAATCTGTGGTGTTGGTTGTAATGCATTTTAAATAACAACTTTAAAAAACTTCCCCTTTGGTGTTGAGCGCAAGCTTTGCTTGGCTATTTGCTTTTGCAAAGATTAAAAAACCATTAAAAATTCCTCCTCATGTCTGGGCGTAGGCTCTCTGTATTGCTGGTTTGTAATGCATTTTAAAATAAAAAACATTAAAACAACTTCTCTGAGATTGGGCGCACCAAGTTGTGGAAACACTTTGTTGATTAAAGTTTTATTTAAACAAAAACCAACACTTTGTGGAAACACTTTGCTGATTAAAGTTGTATGCTGACGTGCGCCTCAATATATTTGCTTTTAAAACTTTACATCTTTCACAAGCTGGAAGAATGCTGACAAATGTTGATAAATCTGACCTTATGCCTTTGGATTTGATTGGCCATGGTGTAGTTCCATTTTTTTAGTCCAGTTCATTGGCGCATATTTTTAAAGATCATTATTTAAATCACAAAATGATTTAACATAATAATATGTCATTTAAAACTTCGTAAACTGAGTACTGGATTCCATGAACAGACGATAAGTCTCTGAGATACTGGCACTATGATCCCCATTTTCATCCTTGACAAAATATTTGATCAACTATGCAACCTAGAAAATTAAACCACTGAGCTTGCAATCAATTTTAAAACTGTTTTTCACAATTCCGCAAACTGGCTTTATTAATGGCGAGTAGCCTCCGCAACAACCTTTGAAAATTGACTTAATGACTTCATAAGAATGCACCATCAAAAAATTAGGTTCAATCCCAACATGTGAGAACACATGCCAGAGGAAATTGCACAAAAAGATTTGAGCCAAAATATATCACTGATCAAATATAGCCTTCTGAAACATTGATTCTATCCGTACTGTCAATCTACACAAATCACCTTAGAAACAAGCTTTGAACATTTACCAAATGAAACCCCTAAGATCTGGAATCTTGGATTATGATTCACTCTCACATAATGAAAATGAATCCATCACTAGCTTTCTCATAAGATCAAAAGGAAAATTATCGTTAAAGATCAAAGTCAGCTTGCTAAAAACATTCTGGATCTGAAACAGTGAAACAAGCAGAAATTTGATTTGGAAACGGCTTAGGAAAGTGACCAGATGGACTTGTCATGACCTAAAGACGGAGACTCAAGAATTATTTGACCTCTGTAATACAGTACAAAAGAAATTTTTTCAATTAGGTCACAAGGTCAAAACTTACAATTGGTCAAACAAGGCTACTCATAATTCTGGGCAGGACAAAGAAATGAGACATTTCTGGAAGACCAACTTTGAGGGATCAGAAAACCTATCAAACAGACTCAAAATAACTTGGGATTTGAAATATGGGCTCTATGATATACATGCTCAACATTCCCAAAATGGTGACCCATGAAACTCAATTAGATGCAAGTTATTCAAATGCAAACTGGGCCCGTTACAACAAATTGACACTTAGGCAGAAATACAGATTTGGACAAGTGCTCAAAACAAGACATCACGAAACAACTTAAAACTCGAAATTAATGACTTGGGATGTCTTCACTGTCAAAACAAAGGTGATGAGTACTTGATATGCATGGAAAACTTCAGAATCTCATCTAGGCAAATAGGCTCAAAAAACACTTATAAGGGGTCAAAATGCAAAGCACTAGTAAAACACTCAAAAATGCTTGTTGTACTTTTTAGTACCAATAGTGGCTCTAACTAAGGACGCTTGCCCCATGCGGGCATGCAGAGAATCTCAAAATCTCATGGTAGAAGCAGACCACCTCGGAACTTCAAATCAGACTTTCTCTTCTCTTATCTCAAATCTCTTCTCTCTTATTTCTCCTTGCCAACTCAAAAATTAGGAACCTCTTTATTGAAAGGAAACACACCACATGACTGAAAGGGAAAGAAAACAACTGTACAACATATACAAATTATCCACAAAAGACCTCAAACCCCTTTCACAACTGAAATCAGCACTTGCCTCTATCAAAAATTTGATTTTCTTCTTGGCATACAAATATTAGAATGAAAATGTACTTGTACCGTTGCTGTTCAAATTCATAAGGAATCATAAAAATGAAGAATACCTTATTTGCAATTCCTTTCATGCCTTCATAAGTTCTTCCATCAGAATCAACATAACTAAAAGTATGAAACTCATCCTTCACATCAGGAAACATCAGAAAATGTGAACCATGACAATGAGGAAATGCATTACCATAAGAAACATCAAACTCCACTTGCATTACCCCTTCATTAGCCGGTTGATCCATAAAGAAACTAAATGACTCATACTCGCAAAGACCATGGATAACAAAATATGGAAAGACTTCACAATGGAAAGACTCAACATGTTCCTCAAAACATGGATTGGAAACCTCTTCCACTTGAAAATCACTCACACGGTTACAAGGAACCAGCTGATCATCATCATAGTCCTGCTTACTACATGTAACAATGGACTCATCAAATGCACATTCAAACTCACAATCAATTTTAGCCCAGGAAGATATACAATCTGATTTCTTACTGCATATTGACACATTTTCAACATTAAAATCAGAATAACCCAAATCTGAAAACTCAAAACATTCCTAAAACAATGGATTAACGACACCGTGTTTTTCTCTCATATGAACATGGTAACAAAGAGATAGTTGATCAATATCAATGTCCTCATCAAATGCATCATTAGTAAAAAATTTGAAGACATTAGTACCCCTTCTGTCATAATCACTTTCAGCATATGATTCAAAATTAGAGATATCACTATAAGTAGATTCAACACTTCTATCATTAGGAAAAGAAGTGGATGACAAATTCATACTACCTTCTTCAACCAGAGGAGATGGGAAAGGACACCAATCATCCTCAATTTTCTCATCTTGTGTAAGATTTTCATTACAGAAACAAACCATATGCTTCAATTGATCATCATTAAATGAAGGGATTTCAAAAATACACTCATCTAGCACTTTACCCTTTGACTGAAAAGACTCAACTAACTGATCTTCACTCTAATTTTCATCCATAATATCATGATAAAGTTGCAAGATAATATCATACTCAATCTCATAAGGAAGACCATCATTTATTATCCCTCTTTCCTTAAGTTTTGACACCAAATCCATTTCAAATCTCTTGATACCGAACTCATTTGTATCTGTCTGATGTAAAAGATTATTTTCAGAATTGGTGAAGATACTCTTACCTTCATATGCTGATTTGCATTCACCTCCACGAATTCTCTTATCTTCCCATGCTATACTCGGCTTACACAACGGATCAACATTCTGCAACATATCATTCTCTTGTGGGACATAGGTTTTTGCATCCTCTTGATCCTCATAAGAGTGTAAAACATATACATCCTCTTCAGCATTCAAAACATTGTTAGTATCATTGCATCTAGGATCAAAATGAGAGGGTGTTTCTGATATAAATTTGTAAGGCAAAGATTCGTTGAGCAAGCCAGCATCATAAGTATTTGAAACATCATTCATTGCTACCATTTCTTGGACATATGTATTGCCATCTTCATTAGAAGTTTCTTCCGTATGCAACAAAGGATTATTAACCATACATCTATTCAAATATGAATTCAAGACCTGATTAGAAACCAAAGCAAAGGTATCAATACACCTACTTGGAGCTGCAAACTTTTTACAATACTCTTGTTCATTCTCAAATGTATCTTGCCGGAAAATCCCTCTAGAGAAATGGTTCTTTGTTAGTCTGTACTTGACATTGTTTTCAATCTCTATTGTTGTCCTAAAAGCTTGATGCAAAGTTTTAGGTTCCTTATCTCTCAACCTATAACTCATCTTCTTGTCAAATGCATCAAAGTAAACCACACCACACACATGATCTTGAGGTCTATTTTTTCAGGTATTTCATGCAAAGCTCTTGCAAATCTGATATTGAAATCAGGAACTAATTCATATTCTTTAATCTTAAGATTCAACCAATCAGTAAATACATCTCTCAAATTTATTCTCTCACCAAATTGTTCCATGAAGGCAACATGCAATTCATGCCAAGAAGAAATTGAACAAGCTGGTAAAAAAGAAAACCAGTCCCTAGCATCATCTTTCAAAGTTTGGACAAACAACTTCATGTATACATCTACATACATTATTTCAAAGTCACCCAATAAATCAATGAACATTTGAACATGATGACTCGCTAAAACAACTTGATCTCCACAAAATTTTGGCAAATAATCTCTGATTTCATGAGGCACATCATGTGGAAAATATTTAATGCCATCAAAATACAATGGCTCATACCTCTTGGTATGAAAGGATTTTGGACAACCCTTGCTGGTCTGAACTTAGATGAAAAAAAAATTGACATCTTACTAACTTGAACACACCTCTTTCCTAGTGTTGAAAACACTCAATAGAGGCAATCTGTTTAAATTACTTAATTCTCATGAAAGAAAAACACATGAGAAGCAGAATACCTTTGTTGTTGCTGCTAAGATACTCTTTCACGGCCTGCAGAAGTAAACTCACTCAAACAACCATCTAATAATTTATCCTTCCTTGCCAAAACAAACTGACAAGGGCTTCAAATCTACAAACAATATACTACAAAATCTCTGAAATTTTACATGTAAATCAATGCCACTAGGCTGCACAAGAATTCAGAGTCGCCGCCCACAAAGATATGGGAAAAGATTTAATAAACTGATCAAGAAATGGATGATAAACAGTTAGTCATTCCAAACTTTACAACAATCCATTTCTCCCCAATAGAGTCGCCATTTTGTTAGCTATTTTTCTTGTATCCTTCAACTCTAAAAGAGAATGTGCAAACCAAACTTGGGGATCTTCGTCCAGCAACACAAATCTACTTCTTCCAGTAAACCGAGGGGCAAGAAAAGACTAATTGATGAGCATTTGATCCTCCTTCTTCTTTGAGTTCCACACACTTAGGCAGGTGCACCTAAAACATGATAAAATATGTATATACAATGACTTACTAGCTAAACCTCATTATGCAGATGTGACAGTGGATAGTTCTCAAACTTCTAAAACATGTGAGTTCAACTCAACCAATCTTATACAGGATCCCACCTGTATGATCTGCTAAGAACCAGGAAAATGGTCAAGGTAACAACAAGGATATTCACCCTTCTTCTCTTCGAACCCGGAGGCTCAGGTAGGCTAACCTATCAGATTCACTTCTACAAGGAATCACCAAATATATTTGCACTATTCAATACAACTTGTACACATTTCTACTCTTAAATAGGAAAGGGAAAATGAATTGAGTTTAATGATTTGATGATGAAATTGCATAACCAACAAAGGACCAGTGCCTTATCTATTGGGTAACAGAGTCAAATAAATATGCATTCCCAGAAAACCCTAACTCCAAACTCAAAGTACCCGAATGAAATGCCTTACAATCCATTCTTCTCATTTCGGTATCTGGACATCAAACTCATGTGCTGACCCTAAACTCTCAGAACTTGCATTCAAGATTTAATCTCTCCTTGAAAGAAACTCAAAAAACAAGACCACTACTACCTTGTAACTCGTGCATTAACATGTCTTACAGATTAATACACAAGAATTAAAACCAAGCATACAAAGACATTAGACAGATATTTGAACAGGGATTCCCTTTGTTTTTCATTAAAAATCAACTGAATATGTACATTTGCAAGACAGAGAACACAAAGAAAAAATAAGGCTCCAAAGCCAGAATACTGCCTAGCAGCATAAATTTCAACATCCATTACAATCAGAAGAAAATCCAAATATAGGAGAAAGGAAAATAATCTCAGTCACCGACACCTGTCTGTCCCCAAAAATATCTGCAACTGCAAAATTCTGATTTGGTCTGGACTCATATCTTCTTCTTTTTTTTTTTTCAAATTTAAGCTGAGTCATTGTTTCTTCATTTTTCTCAAACTGATTTATTCCTACAGCAAAATGGACTGCAAAAATGAATTACTCATATTGAGACCTTTCTGTCAACATATGATACTTGGTATTTTAGATAAAAATTGTCCCCTCAACCATTAAATCAAACTCTCCCATGCATATTTCAACAGTTTGAAATATTTGAATTTATTTCAATAGTCAAACTATTAAATTGAAATGACATTTTAATATTTGCATTTTTTAGCCTAGATTTCATCTCATTCTGCCAAGTGTCAATCAGACTTAATGGCTTATAGGTTAGATGTTGAGCATCTTCTTTTTAAGCCATTAAGTCAACCATTAGATATCTTTCAACTTACACACCTTTTAACCCTTTGCTTTTTAAGATTAATTCATTTTAAATTGCAAATTAATTTTTATTTCCCCAGAATGCACCACCTTGTGACACTTGTCAATCAGGCTTAATGGCTTAATGGTTAGATGTTGAGCATCTTTCATTTAAGTCATTAAGTCAACCCTAGGATCTCTTTCAACTTGCAAGTTCTTTAACCTTTCCTTTGTTGAGATGAATTTATTTTAAATTTCAAATTAATCTCAGATTTCATCTCCTCTTGCAACTTGTCAATCAGACTTAATGGCTTAACGGTTAGATGTTGAGCATCTTTCCTTTAAGCTATTAAGTCAACCCTAGGATCTTTTTGAAATTGCACACTTTTTAACTCCTTTTGAAATAAAATCAATTTAAATTTTATTTAAATCTGTACATTTTACCAGATTGTGCCAAGTGGCCTCTTCTGATTGGTCCGCAGGTCCACTGGGCGTCATGTGTCATCCTCTGATTCGCTGCCACAACACTGTACTGGATTGTGCCACATGTCATCTTCTGATTGGTCCACTGGGAGCCATGTGTCATCCTCTGATTCGCTACCTCAACACTGCACAGGATTGCGCCATGTGTCATCTCTTGTTTTTTTCTCCAAAATAATGGGGCCCACCATGCACTTAACTATCCAGCCAAGAGGCCCACCAAATGGCCTCTTGGTTCTTTCTTCGCATTATAATGTAAGTGCTTTAATAAATACTAAAAACTTTCACAGCACCATGCATGTGGGATATATCTCTGTACATTTTTTTTAACTTTCTGAGACTTCCTCTAAGTGCTGCTCACTCATGGCATCATTTTATTGTTGTTTAAGACTTTCATTTTGCTCCATGTAGCTAGGTGCCCCTTCCTATGGATTCATATTTTGCAATATAAAGTTTAAAAAATCTTTAAAACCTCCTCTTTGGTTGGGCGCAACATGCTCTGCTGTTGTTTTACTCTTCATTTCCTTTCAAAAACTTAAAAATCAGCCTCCATAGGGTTGGGCACCCCTTCCTATGGATGCAAATTTTGTTTTTACTTCCTTTAAAACCTTCCAATCAGCCATCAACAATAGGCGAACTATGCTGCTCTATCTGCAGGTTTTACTTGCATACTTTAAATGAAAACCGCTATTTTTAAAAAAAAAAAAATCCTCCATAGAAGGCTGCACCTTATACCTTGGCATCTATTTGCATTTTTTTTAAAATAAAATCCTTTGAAAACTCAGTCCTCTTGCTTGGGCGCACCAATTTGTGGTGTTGGTTGCAATGCATTTTAAATAAAAACTTTAAAAAACTTCCCCTTTGGTGCTGGGCGCAGGCTTTGCTTGGTTGTTTGCTTTTGCAAAGATAAAAAAGCCATTAAAAAATCCTCCTAATGCCTGGGCCCAGACTCTCTGTATTGCTTGTTTGTAATGCATTTTAAAATAAAAAACATTAAAACAACTTCTCTCAGATTGGTTGCACCAAGCCGTGGAAGCACTTTGTTGATTAAAGTTTTATTTAAACAAAAACTATCACTCTCTGTATGCTGATGTGCGCCTCAATATATTTGCTTTTAAAACTTTACATCTTGCACAAGCTGGAAGAATGTTGACAAATGTCGATAAATTTGACCTTACGCCTTCGGATTTGATTGGCCATGGCGTAGTTCCATTTTTTTTTAGTCCAGTTCATTGGCGCATATTTTTAAAGATCATTATTTAAATCACAAAATGATTTAACATAATAATGTCATTTAAAACTTCGTAAACTGAGTACTGGATTCCATGAACAAATGATAAGTCTCTGAGATACTGGTGCAATGATCCCCATTTTCATCCTTTACAAAACATTTGATCAACTATGCAACCTAGAAAATTAAACCACTGAGCTTGCAATCAATTTTAAAACCGTTTTTCACAATTCCGCAAACTGGCTTTATTAATGGCGAGTAGCCTCCGGAATAGCCTTTGAAAACTGACTGAATGACTTCACAGGAACGCGCCATCAGAAAATTAGGTTCATTCCAAACATGTGAGAACGCATGCCAGAGGAAATTGCACAGAAAGATTTGAGCCAAAAGATATCACTGATCAAATATAGCCTTCTCAAACATTGATTCTATCCGCACTGTCAATCTACACAAATCACCATAGAAACAAGCTTTGAAAATTTACCAAATGAAACCCCCAAGATCCAGAATCTTGGATAATGATTCACTCTCACATAATGAAAATGAATCCATCACTAGATTTCTCAGAAGATCAAAAGGAAAATTATCATTAAAGACCAAAGTCAGCTTGGTAAAAACATTCTGGATCTGAAACAGTGAAACAAGCAGAAATTTGATTTGGAAACGGCTCAGGAAAGTGACCAGATGGACTTGTCGTGACCTGAAGACGGAGACTCAAGAAGCATTTGACCTCTGTAATGCAGTACAAAAGAAATTTTTTCAATTAGGTCACAAGGTCAAAACTTACAATTGGTCAAACAAGGCTACTCAGAATTCTGGGCAGGACAAAGAAACGAGACATTTCTGGAAGACCAACTTTGAGGGATCAGAAAACCTATCAAACGGACTCGAAATAACTTGGGATTTGAAATATAGGCTCTCTGATATACATGATCAACACTCCCAAAATGGTGACCCAATGAAACTCAATTAGACGCAAGTTATTCAAATGCAAACTGGGCCCATTACAGCAAATTGACACTTCGACAGAAATGCAGATTTGGACAAGTGCTCAAAACAAGACATCGTGAAACAACTTAAAACTCAAAATTAACGATCTGGGATGTCTTCAAATGTCAAAACAAAGGTGATGAGTACTTGACATGCATGAAAAACTTTAGAATCTCATCTAGGCAAATAGGCTCAAAAAACACTTATAGGGGGTCAAAATGCAAAGCACTAATAAAACACTAAAAAATGCTTGTTGTATTTTTGAGTACCAACAGAGTGAAAAGTGGATTTTTTTTCACATCGCCCCTTTTTTGCCCCTCATCTTCTTGCACATACCCTAGAGTGTGCATATTTTAATATTTTTGGAACTATGGACTTTCCCTTCAAGATGCGTTGGAACCTTTGACTCTTATTGGTTACCAAGAATTGGTGATGTTTAGAAACCAGTTTTTTTGTATGGGTTTGGGCTTCATGTCTTTTGCAAATGCGACAAATTGATGGCATGTCAAGGGGAATGCACAAAACTCAAGTGTGCCTACGTTTGTAGGTTTCATGTGGGTGTACAATTTAAGCTATTGAATTTCCCCTTTTCTGGTATGAGGTTATATTTTCATTTAGTTTAGCAGAGTCATGAGTTGAGGTCACTTGAATTGTTTTGTTAAACATGGTGTGTATCATAGTGTGGTTTAAAAGAGATAATATTTGAAGACAATCAAACATCATTGGCAGTTGTAGGCAAGGTGGATGTGTAGTAGGGACATATTGTGCCCTATTGAGGAAATCTATGCCCTATTGAGGAGATCTAGGCCCAATTCCACCCAAGCAATATGGTACTTAGAAAGGAAACTCATGCATTTGGATTAGTCTTTTAGGGCCCTTGGTGTTCTTTTGTTCACCGTTAGAGCTATTGAAACCCTTTTTGCTTTGCTCAATTCACCCCACGAGTACTACTCAATTCTTGTATATTTGTATCTATGGTGAGTTTAGATGAGAAGTTTCTCACACGATTTGGACGTAGTTTTGGATGGTAAATTCATACTCTTGAAAGAGAGGTCACAAGTTCAACTCTTGCAAAGGGTGAGTTATGTATGTCTTGTTTTTAGCATGGTTAGGTGCCTTCCACAAGGAGAATGGGACAATTACATATTATTATAAGTCATTTGTAGACCAAAAATAGTTTGCCCCATATCGTAGACTATACCATCCGTAGACTCATAAACAAATCACCTCATGTTGCAGAATATGTCATCTGTAGATTCAGAAATCACCCTATATTGTAGACTATAGAAGAATCCATTTTCATTTCTATTTCAAATACACTAAAGAATCCATTTCTACTTCCTTTTTTAATACAATTATGTTTGTGTATTCCTTGTTGGTATACAATTTAAGGTATTGAATTACCAAATTTTCCTTGTTTTAGGAGGGGGAGATTTTCATTTGTTTTAGCACAATGTTAGTTGTTGTCACTTGAATGTTGTTGTTAAACATGGGTTGTAGCACTATGTGGTTTTGAAGGGATCTAATATTCGAAGACAAATTGTGCATTAGGGGCAGCTGCATGCGGGGTGGATGTGTACAAGCGGTCATACCTTGTCCCGAGGAAAGGAAAGGAAAGGAGAAGCAAGTCATGCCTTACCCTAATGAAAGGAAAGGAGAAGTGGTCATACCTTACCCTAATGAAAGGAAAGGAAAGGAAAGGAGAAGAAAGTCATACCTTACCCTAATGAAAGGAAAGGAGCTTTTATATCTACGATACTAGTCATCTATTTTTAGGTCTACAAATGATTATAGTAATATACGACTAATGTGCTACAAATCAGACGTACATACTTTACATCTCTTTCAAGAACACAAATTCTTCACCCCTAAACCCTAAGCCACATGAAGAAGTCGAATTCCCCTCGGTTCCACACAAATAAGATGGCACTAACAGTTGAAACTCATGCATTTGGTTGAGTTTCTCACGTCCCCGGGTGTTCTCCTGCTCACTATAGAGCTTATGAACCCCTTGATGCTCTGCTGAACTTGATTCACTCCACGAGTACCACCAACTCTCGTATAATTGTCTCTATGGTGAATTCAGATCAGAAATTTCTCACACGGTCTGGAGGCAGTTTTGGGTGTCGGAATGATCCATTGACACACGAAGATTGAATTCTTTTAAATCAAGGAAAAAATGAAAATTCTTGAAAATTTAAGATGGTAAGTAACCGTTTAGAGTTCCTACCAAATCCGTTAGTTACCATGGCAGCAAGAGCGCGTTCAGAGGCGCTGTTTATCACAGGCAGAGAGCGAAAGCTGACCTCATCTGCTTGCAATGCAAATCAGATCGGCCCGGCTGCTTCCGCTTTGAATTCCAATTCGAGCCTGCTAAAATGGCCGACCAGAACATGCAAAGGATCGAACCAGAGCAAGATCAAGGAACAGGACCAGAACAAGAAAAGGGGCAAGGTCAAGAACCAGTGAAACGACGGAGAGGAAGGCCAATAGGAAGCGGACGAGGAAAAGGGCGAGGAAGAGAAGCAGGAGGAAATCATGGCGGCGAAGGGGAAGGAATAGGAAGAGGAAGAGGAAGAGGAAGAAGAGGCGGCAGAGGAGGGGGAGGAATAGGGAAACCAGATGTTGCTATTAGAGAAACAGAGGCCGGATCAAATCAATGGAGGGCTAAATGCTACCAGGCTCTCAAAGAAACAGATCATGTGTTTCTAAACCAAACAGCCGCGGCCGTTTCCTTCGACATTTCTCACATAATTGCAATACAAAGAGGGTTTTGCAAGACAGGAGGGCGAAAGGGGGGTTGTTACCTGGAAAACGCCTCCAAGCAGCTTCTGCAAGATTTGATGGACGTCAGGTCGGTGAAAAGCTCTCAGAGAAACGGCAAGGACGATCTTCACAGCGCCGTTTTGGTTATCAGCAGAACGCTGGACGAGTTCTTGACCGCAATTCGCTCTAAAGAAGATGCAGAGAAAGCGATGTTCTTCTATCGGCAAAACCCTAAAGATAATCACATAATTCAGCTTTGCTTCTACAAGGAAAAGCTTTCAAACCCTCGACATATGCGCGATGTGACAGGGCTAGAGGAGATTGTGGAAAAGCATCTGGAGGTTTTGGTGCTAGGGTTACCGGATAATCCTTCGGCTGCCTTGCATTCTGTAGCGGCAATTCATTCTGATGATGAACAAATTGGCGGTGCCACCGGAAATCTACAGCCCCTGCGGCCGCCGCCGCCGCCTCTTCCTGAAGAAGCGGTTGTCGTTCGATCCAAACGGAAGGCTGCAGAAGACAACACAGTAGGAGTTTCCGCCCCCAAGAAGCAGAGGAAAAGGAAAGATAAAGATGTCGCTGGAGATGGAGGAGGCGGTGAAGCTTTTGGCGCAGAAGAGCGGTTTGCTCCTTCCCTAATTCTGGAAGTTTTCACAGAGTGCCCTAATCATGGGGCCATAAAATCTAGACATTATCATTTTGCTCACGACTGTGTCTGTGAGGCCAAGAAGCAGATGCAGAAGTGCTTTGATTTCATCAATTTGGATCCGACCTATAGACCTTATTTGACTGAAGATCAGCTGCCTCCCTGCTTTCAAGAGTGGAAGAGG
Organism: Thuja plicata; assembly: GCA_018584345.1. Taxonomy (NCBI): domain Eukaryota; kingdom Viridiplantae; phylum Streptophyta; class Pinopsida; order Cupressales; family Cupressaceae; genus Thuja; species Thuja plicata. The sequence continues at coordinate 1,434,600 of MU225172.1, read as the reverse complement.
AGCCGTTTGCAGATGCCTTCAAATATCTGAGTAAATTCGAGATTTGACTGCATTCAGTCTAAAGCATGAAACTCGATTGCTCAAAAATTTTGATCAAAACCTCCAATTTGTAAGCCTAGATTCATTTGGGTATGTGTTTTCTGGTTTCCTTCTGTTGAATCCAGATTCATTTGGCATTCCGATAAGATTACATAAAGTAGCTAAGGATTCATTTGGGTATGTGTTTTCTGTCATTCTGGTAAGTTTACATAAAGTACTTCTGGTTTAGATTGTGTAGATTGTGTGTATATGTGTATATTTTTAAATTTGGATAGGTGTTTACTGTGTTTTCTGGTATAGATTATGTGTATATGTGTGTATATTTTTTGGTTTTCTGATTTAGATTGCCGGTTTTCTGGTTTAGATTGTGTGTATATGTGTGTATATTTTTAGATTGTGTATATCTGTGTATATTTTTAAATTTCGATAGTTGTTTACCTGGTTTTCTTTTGTTGAATCCAAATTCATTTGAATGAATTTCAGCTGCCTCCCTGCTTTCAAGAGTAGAAGAACCGATTGCAGATATGATATCTAATTAGTGGATGCCCTACCTTCAAATATCTTAGTAAATTAGAATTTTGCTGTATTGAGTCTAAGCCTGAGATTCGATTGTTCAAAAGTTTTGATCAAAACCTCCGACTTTTAAGTCTAGATTAATTTGGGTATGTGTTTCCTGGTTTCCTTTTGTTGAATCCAGATTCATTTGGCATTTCGGTAGGTGTTTCCTGGTTATCTTTTGTTTAATCCAAATTCATTTGGCATTTGGGTTTTTTTTGGTGTTCTTTTGGCACATTGATCTTCCAAAACATCCAGATGATCTTTTATGTTTCATCTTTGTATAAGAATGAAGTGTTGACATTTGCGATTTTGGTGTATATTCAAGCTATTCACGGCTATTCTTGCATGGTATATTCAATTGTGGTGAAAGGTAAGATGGCAAGGAAAAAAAATACATATGACAGAATGACAAATGGATGAAGAAATGGAATGTTAATATTTAGAAATGGTTAGATAATAATAAGAAAATAAAATATAATACCTTAAACATTCTGTAAATATGTTTCGTTGTGCACGTTTTTTGCATCTGGTGAATCATCCTTTTTGTTCTGCCCAAAATCGTTGTGGCATATCTTGACCGCTTGTTTCTGCTTTGGGAACAGGGCCTCTGAGTGCTCCTCTTCCACACGTAAAGGGGGGAAATCTCTCCCATGGAAGAGTATCTGCAGCTTCTTCCGCTGCGGGAGTTTGGAGCTAGGGAGGCCTTTGTTCCTCTTCTTGGCAGGATTCTAATTTCTGTTCTAGATCGCGTATTGCTTCCTTTTATGTAGAAAAACTTGATCGACAAATCTCCTTTTTTGAGCTAACTAAGTATGCAAGAGTTGTAGATGGTTTTTATTTTGGGTCAGATGTTGCTCTATTGGTGGACTTCCCTGGATCTGATGCAGCTTCGTCTATGCCCTAAGTCTTGGAAGAAGGTCAAATCGAAGAAAATGAAGGGCTCTACTTCGCGTGCGCGTCATGAGCTCGGTTTTAGTCTCCCTTTGCAGAATGCTTTCGACGATTTATCTCTGGATAAACCTGTTTCCCTAGTCGTATCTGATTCAATGGTTTCTCATCCTACTCATGCCATTGAAAATGCTCCGTGCTTGAAAGACTTCTTCCATATTAATGAGGATAGGATTATCAAAACCTCGACCATTTGCAAAAATCTAGGCATCTTTGCTAGGTGGAATGATTTCGGCTCTTCTCTCTCGGATATCATGAATTGGTTTGAGGGTAAATACAGTGACAATGTAACAGATGGTTTTTTTCTTTTTAAAATGCAAATTTGTAGAAATTAAGCATCATTCCTACCCGTAGAAAACCCTATTTTTAAAGGTCGCAATTTCTCCTTTTTAGACGGGAGTCCGAATTTTAGACCTGATTTGTTGAAAGATTTTTATGTTGATAGGGCTATCCTCATTCCGAATGTCCTTGTGGAGAGTATTAGCTTAGATTTTTTTTAAAATGTAGCTAATCATTACAGGAAATATGTTGGTATGATTGAAACAGATCGGTCCTCAAACAGATAACATTATAATAACCAAAATGGATATTAGGACTAAAACCCTAGCTCCTATTAGAATTAAAAATCAGGATTTAGTTTATGAAATTAACCTAGAGATCCTGCATTTTGAAATCAATGTTGTTTTTGAGGATTCACTAAATAAGGGAAATTTTGATAATTTCGCTCCCCAGGAAGATCTAGACAAAAGGAATGATACAGATTCAGACCATGTTTCTACTGAAATCGAGGAGGGTGAGATTGTGGAAGAGGGTAAAAGCCTGCACATTTCTCCTTCCCCGGTGTTTTTCTCTGATCCTTGCCCTGTTTCTCATGAAATTTCAACTCGTTTCTTTGATAATGGAGTTGGCTTTTTTGTTGAGAAGCAAGACAAGGAAACTAACTTGGTTAATAAGGATTCTGATATAGGAACCATTTTTAATAGGAAAGATGTGATGGGCTCTTCTCCCTCTGGCCCTCCACTGGAAAATTTTGTTTCGGAAGGTAGGAAAGAAGAAGTAAAATTAATTTTTGAATATTTATGTGATGTTGTAATCGACGAATTAATGGACAAGTTCTTGGATGAAATTTGTGACAAGGAGGAAGTTATGCATTAGAAAGAGCTTATAATTAAGGCATGCTTAAACCCAGATGATCCCCTCTCTTTAGAAGAGGTAGAACTCCTCATAGATGTTAGGGATACTGATAAAGAGGATAATGTGGTTCTAGGAATATCTACTACCATTCCTAGCAAAGGTTTTCCAGAATGTGCCAAATCCCTCAAGAAAAGAGGAAGGAAATCAATTCAAGAATTAAGAGGAAAAGATGGGGAAGTTGTAGGACAAACTAAACAAACTGGTATCTTCTATGTAGGGGAGGGGAAGGTCTTTCCCAATTCGCCATGAATATCCTAAAATGGAATGTTAGAGGATTAAATGCCCCTAACAAATAGTGTATCCTACATTGATGTATTTCTAACACTAATGCAGATTTACTTCTTTTACAAGAAACTAAATTAGATAATGTAGAATTAGCAAACCTAAACAAGAAATTAGGTATTAGGGACCTCTGGGGGCTTCTTGCTTGTGGAGCTTCTAGAGGGATTGGTTTTATCTAGGATCTAAGATTTGTAGTGCTCTCAGATCTTGAAGACCATGTAAATTGGTGTTGTGGATTAGTTAAGGGCTCCCAACCTAACTTAAGATTTCGAATATTTAATGTTTATGGTCCCATCCCTAACCAAGAAAAGGAAAGAGTATGGAAGAAATTGAAAGTAAGTTGCAAGAACAGAGATATGAAACCTCCATCATTGGTGGAGATTTCAACACAATTACTAAAGCTTCTGAAAAAAGAGGGGTGTTAGCCAAGCTCTCTAAAGCCATTGAGGATTTCAATGACAGGATTAATAGGAATGGCCTCCTAGAAATTGCAACCACTAAGGATTGTTTTACATGGAACAATAGAAGAAAAGGTATTTGTTTCATAGTTGAGAAGCTAGATAGATTCTTGCTAGGGGGTAAGTTAATTGAACTATCTTTTACTATGTCTGTTGAGGTGAAACCGATATCAGGTTCTGATCATTTCCATGTAGAACTAAGAATTCTGAAAGACAAAAGCCCAAAGAACTGCAATTTCAAATTCGAACAAATGTGGTTTAAGGAAGAAGTTTTTTAGAAATGATAAGAGACTGGTGGAGGAAATAGATATCTCTGGCTCCAAACTCTACCAAGTGATCAACAGACTGAAAATTATCAAACAAAGGCTAAAAACATGGAATAAAACGAAGTTTGGGAACATTTTTGAAAATAAATTAGAATTGGAAGGGAATTAAGAACTCTAAATGAGGAGGTTTTTTCAAGGGGCATGGACAAGTCACTATATGAGGAAGAAAAAAATCTTATGAAGAAATATGAAGATGTCCTTGCAAAGGAAGAGATTTTCTAGAGACAAAAATCTAGGGAGATGTGGTTAGCAGAGGGAGCTAGAAATACAAAAATCTTCCACAGTAGTATGAAGCAATGAAGAATTTTAAATAGAATCACATCTATTAAGGACATGGGAGACTGAGAAATTGATGATACTGAAGGAATAGCAAATGAAGCAGTAAGATTCTTTAAAGAAATCTATAATACTGACTGAGATCCTAATCTAAACGCTAAGCGAGCATTATTGCAAACATTCCTAAACTGATTACGAAGGAACAAAACAAAAGTCTGTTAGGAAGACTCACCAAAGAAGAAGTGGAGAATGTCCTTAAAAATATGAACCTGGACAAATCACCCAGTCCTGATGGCTTTCCCACATGTTTTTACCAAAAATGTTGGAGCTTTATTGGGGTTGAAATTACAGCTGCTCTTGATGGGATAAGAAACGCTGGGAAATTTCTTAAGGAAGTAAATAATACATTCATAGCCTTAATCTCCAAAAAAGAAAAACTAGAAATTTTTAGTGACTTTCGCCCCATTGCATTATGTAATACCTTATATAAATTGTTTTCTAAAACAATGGCTAGTAGACTCCATAAGCTTCTTCCTTTTACTATTAGTGATGAACAAACATGTTTTGTTCTAGGTAGATCAATCTATGATGGTATTATTATTGCACAAGAAGTTATTCACTTCGTTCAAAAAATCAGAATCCAAGTATGTTAATAAAATTAGATATTAAAAAGGCTTATGACAAAGTAGATTGGCTCTTCTTGAGGAAATGTCTCTCTGCTTTTGGCTTTGCCAATAAATGGGTAAATCTTATTTTCGAGGGTATCTCTACCCCCAAACTTTTGATATTAATAAATGGCTCTCCTAAAGGCTTCTTTGAGATCAAAAGAGGAATAAGACAAGAAGATCATATCTCCCCTTTCATCTTCATCATTATGGTTGAGGCCTTGGGTAGATCGATTAATAAATCTAGAACCGATGGAAGGGTTAAGGGTATCCAAATCACTAAGGATCTAGAGGCCGCCACCCATCAATAGTTTGTAGATGACACTATGCTCTATGGGCATAGTTCTATCAACGAAGCATAGATTATAGGATGATCCTAGACCAATATGCTTTAGCTTCAGGACAGGAAATTAATAAGGAAAAATCAGAGATTTTATTTTTTAATACCCACCCTATCCTAGAACAGGATATATGCAAAACTTTAAATTTCAACAAAGGCTCCCTTCCTTGCAAATATCTAGGGCTTTTCCTAGATCATGGTACATGATCTTCCAATCTTTGGAACCAAAATTTAGAAAAAATTAAAGCCAAAATGGCCTCTTGGAAGGGTAAGTGGTTGATTGTTGTTGGAAGAGATACCATGGTCCACAGTGTCCTATTAGCACAACCTATTTATCAACTTGCTTGTTTAGATCTTCCAGTTAAAAGAAGGGACGAACTCAATAAAATCCTAAGATCCTTCTTCTAGAAAGGTTTAGGAGGCATAAAAGAAGATATCCTTATTGGCTTGGGACAAGGTATGTAGGCCAAAAGAGGAAGGGGGTGTAAGCATCAAAGATATTAAACTTCAAGGTAAGGCTTTGGGGGCCAAATTGGTATGGAGAATGTATAAGAATCCACACCTCAAATGGGTCAAAATTTTGTCTCATAAATATCTAAGTAATCCAGATCCTATAAATATTTTTAGAGAAAAATCCCCCCCACTAGCTCTAGAAATTAGAATTTTATATTGGATTGTAGATTCATAATCCAAGAAAAATTAACTTGGAATCTAGGGAATGGAGAGAAGGCTCTCTTCTGGTCGGATTCTTGGGAAGGTTATAAGGTTTTACAATCAGAAGCTAATTTGGAACAGTCCAAACTTTCCTAGAAAATTGTTGGGGTAATAAAGTTATAGATTATCTGACCTTTGATGAGGAGGGACTTGAATGGCATTTGAAGGATAGGAAAAATCTATTTCTCCCCTCTCGGAAGAAGCATCTCTGTGTTCTATTTTGGGATCAAGAAAAAGATCATTACACCCAGACCTTGACAAATTAATATGGGATGGTTGTAAGAGTGGAGAATATATGGTTAGAGAAGGATATAGGTTCCTAAGATCCAAACTTTCTGGCTCGAGGGATCATCCTCCACACACCCTATTTTGGAGGAAAGATTGCCTTCCAAAAGCTGGGATCTTCTCCTGGCTCGTATGGCATATGAAGATTTTAACAACTGACTGATTCAAACAAATGGGTTTTCAGGGGCCTAGTAGATGCCCTCTCTATGAGAAGCAGGAAGAAACCTTAGACCACCTCATGTTGGGATGCTCCTTCTCTTTGCATATCTGGTCTTGGTTATGCCTTCAACTTGGCTGGAGATCGACCTCTCCTAGAACTATTTCATACTTTCTGCAATCATGGCCAATCCTTAACAAAGGATGTATATATGGCTCTTTATGGGTCTCAGCTCCTTCAATCGTACTTTGGGAAATATGGAAGGAGAGGAACAAAAGAATTTTTTCAAGATACAAAACTGGATTGTAATAAACTTTTAACCAAAATTGAAATCTCAATCATCGAGCTAACAAATAATAGGATACTGAACAAAAATAAAAAGGATATGGTTATGACCTTTTGGGAGGAAAAAATGAGAAATAGATGGATTGGTCTAAAAATTCCTCTGTATATTGGGTCAGGAGGAGCCTCCTCTCTCAAATGAGCTAATTGTAAATGGCTACCATCTAAGATTGGTTGGTTTAAACTCAACTTTGATGGTGCATCAAGAGGTAATCCAGGCATGGCTGGAATAGGTTGCTACATACATGATTCAGAAGGAAAGGAAGTAGCAATGCTGGAAAAATATATAGGCAAAGAAACCAATAATTGGGTAGAATTAATGGTCTTAGTAGAAGGCCTTCTTTTGTGTAAAAATTTAGGCATCAAAAACGTAGCCATAGAGGGTGACTCTGCAATTATAATCAATGCCCTGAGGAAAGGTTCTCTTCTAAATTGGAGATTGGACTTGCCTACAATGAAAAGAATGAGATTTAGTCTACCTTACAACTTTCCATTGAATGCATCTGACAGTTTTTGCATGAACAGAAAAATTGTTTCCCTACAAAAACTACTCTGAGTATTCAAAATGTGAGATAGGTTATTGTAGAGGGGCCTAATAGGACTATATAGGTTCATACATATCATTCACAAGTGTCATATGTTTTGAGAAATGACCCATCAAAGTTTGACAATTTTATACACTTAGGGCACACAAGGGACATCGTTGGTAGGGTATGTTACTGAGTGTTCGGGTAAGTCAAGAGGCAAAATGGGACCATGCCTAGGGTAAACCTACCTATGTGGATTTGATTGTGCTATCAATTCATGCATATGATGAACATAACAAGATTTAGGATACCTTGCAACTTTGCACTGAATGCATCTGACAATTTTTACATTAATAAAAAAATTGTTTCCTATAAAAACCACTCTGAGTCTTCAAAATATGAGATAGGTTATTATAGAGGGGCCTAAAACATCCTTATAGGTTCAAAAAGATCATTTTCAAGTCCTACAGTTTGCGATCAATAGTTCATCAAAGTTTAACAATTTTATGCACTTAGGACACACAAGGGACATCACTGAAAGGTTATGTTGTCGAGTGTTCGAGCGTGTTGAGAGGAAAAATGAGACCATTCATAGGGTAAACTTGCCTAACTAGATACATTTTTAGTGTCATTTTGTGCCCACAATGAATAGAATGAGAATTAGGTTACTTTACAACTTTGTACTGAATGCATCTAACAGTTTTTGCATGAACAAAAAAATTGTTGCCCAACGAAAACCACTCCAAGTCTTCAAAATTTGAGAAAATTTATTATAGAGGGGTCTAACAAAACCCTATAGGTTTAGATGGATCATTTAAAAGTTCTACTATTTCTCAAAAACTGCCTATCAAATTTTAACGATTTTATGCACTTAGGGCACACAAGGGACGTCATTGATAGGGTATGTCATTAAGTGTTCAGGCATGTCGGGAGAAAAAATGGGACCATGCTCAGGGTAAACCTACCCAACGAGACAGAGTCACACTATCATTTCATTCCCACAACAAAAAGGATAAGATTTAGGATACCTTGCAACTTTGCACTTAATGTATCTGACAGTTTTTGTATGAACAGAAAAAGTGTTGCCCTATGAAAACCACAATGAGTATTCAAAATTTGAGATAATTTATTGTACAAGGGCCTAACACAACCCAATAGGTTTAGATGGATCATTCACAAGTGCTATAGTTTTCCATAAACAACCTATCAAATTTTAACAGTTTTATGCTCTTAGAACACACAAGGGGCATTGTCGGTAGGGAATGTCATCGAGTATTCAGGCATGTTGAGAGGGAAAATGGGACCATGCTTAGCCCAACCGAATGTGATCATGGTGTCATTTAATTCCTATGATGAATAGAATGAGATATAGGATACTTTACAACTTTGCATTGAATGCATCTTACAGTTTTTGCATGAATAGAAAAATTATTTCCCTATGAAAACCACTCCGATTCTTCAAAATTTGAGACACATAATTGTTGAGGGGCCTAACATGACCCTATAGGTCTAAACATATTATTTGAAAGTGCCACAATTCATGAGAAACAAACTGTCAAACTTCAATAGTTTTATGTACTTATGGCACACAAGGGACATCGTTGATAGGGTGTGCTACTTAGCATTTGAGTGTGTTGAGAGGAAAAATGGGACCACTCGTAGAGTAAATGTGCCCAAATGGGCGTAATCGTATTTTTGGTGTGTTCCCATAATGAACATAACAAGATTTAGGCTACCTTTGATTGGCAAGAAATGACATTTGGGCGCAAAAATAAGAACATTGTTCAAAGGGACAGTAAAAGGACAAATTCACAATTTGATTGTATTATTTTGTTGAATGCATTAGTCCTTTAGATCAAGAAACCTTTCTAAAAAATTTGTGAAATCTTTCCCCATTTAGGGTTGATAGGTTGAGGCAATTGGAACATGATCAAATGGATTAATGCACAATTTGTCATTAGGAGTCCAAGAGTAAGGGTATATGACCTAGTTATGATAGTATGTATATGATCATGGTATATGAAGAAATTTTAAGTCAATATGACTCTCATTAGGCTTGACCATGATGTTGAGAGGATCAAGCACCACAATAGCAAGGTGATTAAATTTGGAGCCATGATCCAATTCCTATGTTAAAGATTGTCTTTCAATCCCATGTTGTCCTAAACACTTAGTTTGTGATTTGGAGAGTGGTGATTGTTGAATTTGTTTGTGAGTGTCCTTGACATGCCCCTGCCTCTACTGTTGGAAATAATGGGAAGTGTGTACTGAGAGGGGAGGGGTGAATCAGTACCTCTAAAACTTTTAGTAAATTAACCTCTAACCTTATGTAATCAAATCTTTGCTTTACCGATCATATTTGTTGCTCTTTCTTTATGCATGTGATATCAATTCATAATCTTAATTGTATGTAGACATTCATAAAAACATTCATGAAAGTAACTGACACATAACACAAGATATGGTAACGCAGAAAACCCCTATTAGAAGGTAAAAACTGTGGTGGGGATGACACTCACAAAAACTTCACTATCTGCAGATTGGAAGGGGTCAATTAAGGCTTACAATTTTGATCACTTCTAATGATCTACCCTGTTAGGAGTATTATGTGGAGTCTGGTTAAGGTCTACTCTGTTAAGAGCTTTAGCAACATTGTTTAGTGTGCACTCAGTTAAGAGATTTACAATAGGATTGTTAAATCCACCTTTCTTGAAAGGATTTATTCTATTTGCTACACTTATTAGAATGCAGACAAAAATACTAATTAACCTGAGTGTGTGCAATCTACAATTGTTGATTACAGATCTATTCAAGATTACATGTACAAATGTATCACCTAATTTGTGATTGATTAATACCTCTGTTGCTCGGTAGCCTTGGTTCTTGATTCTTGATAACCAAATTCATCTTTTGTTGTTCTGCTTCTTGAAAATCTTAGTCTGATCCATAGATGTGCTCATTGGCTACAATCATCCTCTCATCCTTTTCAAATGAATGATTAAAATATCTATTTATAACATAGATTGACCTAATTAAGTTTCACGTATTACAAACTTAACTCTATGATCAAAGGTTTACAACTTGACCTTGATCTCCTAGTTTGCATGTTTCTAATTAGTTAGAGTGATTAAAACAATTAAAATTATGTTTCTTGTTCCTTAAGAAATGGATTTTAAAAAAATCAAAACTCTATAAATAGAATATAGCTATTTTATCTGACGTGGAAGTCAGATCCACTTTTCCCGAGATATAACTGGCTTTCAATGCCTGATGCCCGGTTTGCTCTGAAATCAGTTTGACTATCTTCTAGTGTTTCTTTGTTGAACTATCTATCAAGTTCCTCTTTTGTATGTTCTCTCAGTTTGCACTGTATTATGCTCATCGGGTTCCACTGTCATTTTACTCCTGTCGGGTTTCACTTTATCATGTTCGGGTTGCACTGTTGGTTTACACTGCAAAACTTGTGTCATTGGGTTTCCCTTTACTTAGCAATTTTGGTCTGAACTGAAACCTGGCTTTTGGTGCAGTGTGACCGACGATTCATAACAACTATTTTATCTTTGCATACTAATGGAAGAACTTTATGTCATCAATCTCCCCCTTTGACATTAGTATCAAAAATTGATATGTACAAAATACTAAAGTTATAGTATGTACACCATGTATATTACTTAGTCATTTCATGACTCCCCCTATGCATATGCCGGTATAGTATAGTATATGTGTATGTACACTTTTTATTTATACTATCTCTTCCTTTTCCCCTTGTCTTTTCCCTTTGTGCTATATTTTTCTTTTCCCCTTTTTTTCCTTTTGTACATATCATTTTCCTTTTCCCCCTTTTTTGATAGTGAGGGAAAAGGTGTATACCTATAGCTTATCAAAAATACGAGAGTGAGAGGTCTTCATTTCCTCCATCATCTTCTCCCATTTCTCCTTGAGATTCTCAAGAGCCATATGCTCTAATGTGATCCTGGCATGCATGTCGTAGATATTGTCTACTACAGACATCTCAAGGGTGGCAATTAGTTGTCTTGCTGAAATTATGTGTTGTTGCAGAAGTGTGAGGTTCGGTAAGAGTTGAGACTGTATCTCGATAACTTCTTCTCTGAATTGTTATTCTGCTTCCCAAAGTTCTTATCTTAACCGTTTGATTTCAATGATCTTCTCATAATGCAATTTGATTGCATTTCCATATGTGGTTAGACTTTGAGCACTTGCATTCAAATCAGAATTGGTCTTTGCAATCTTATCATTGTTATCCTTTGTAAATTTCTCTAAAGTGCATAGCTTTTGGATTAAGGAAACAACTTTAGTAATGATTGAATCTAATTCATTTGTTAATTCTGAAAGCTTTACCTTATTTTCTTCCACTTCTTGGCTAATCTTTTCTATCAATTTATATTGGAACTTCTGTTCTGCTCGTTCCTCAATCACCTTTTTTGCATCTACATTCTGTGTTGTGATAGCGTCGATGAGAACAGAAAGTTGATTCAGAATGGGGGCATTGTGATCAACATCTATATCGGGGACTATCTGGTTTAAGATATCCCTTGTGGTCTCCAGTACTAAGGAGTCTCGGTGCTACTTTTTAAGCTTTTCTTGCAAACCTTTCCTTTGACAGATTTCTCCATATTCTTGGAGTGATTCAAAATCTAAAGTAGTTGGATCACACTTTGGTATTTCTATGATCTCATCAAGTGTGACTTCCAACTTTTTTTTTAGGTCTTCTTATTTTTCTTTTGTGATGCACCTGTATGTAAAACCATAGCCAGCTTCTCTACTTGGTCTGATGTGCTAGAGGAAGGCTTATGTGGTGTTGTACCTTTGTCTTGCTGCTCGGTGTTTTCCTGTCGGTTGTCTGAGGAGGTCTTGTTATCTACCTTTGATGTATCTGCATCCAGGGATAACTTTAAGGAACCCCCCCCTCCCAAAAATTATAAAATTGTGGCGAATCACATGTCATTTGGGTGAAAAAAATTTAATAGTGTTGGTCGTCAATCAATGGATATTTGGTGGCGAATTTTTTAATAGTTTAGCCAATTTTTATAAAATCATGGCGATTATAATTTTTGTTTTTAATAAAATTATTAATATTGATGGCGAATTATGTTTTGAAATATGGATATTGGTTGGCGAATATTTTAATAACCGATACCTTTTTTATAAAAAAATGGCGAAATTATTTTCCAAATAATTGAATTAATTTATTTGTTATGGCGAATGGCTTTCAGAAAGTTATAGTTTGTATGGCTATTTTCAAAAGATGGGAAATAAGTGAAATGTTAAATGTATTATTTGAGAACTCAGACCGTCTGATGATCCAAGATCAATGGCTGAGGTTTAATTTCGGCCAACATTTCTTAAAGGAAGAAGAACTGTCGAGGTAGTCACCGGAATGTTGACACGTATCAAGGATTCAAGGTAAGTTGTCTGCGGAGTACAGTGTACCCGGAAAGAATTAAATGCCATGTCAGTGTTTAATTACAATTG
>MU225172.1:1400632-1411104 GCA_018584345.1 Thuja plicata | reverse complement strand
ATGACTATTTTATAAAATCTGGGCGAACCGGTCAACTAGTATACGGTGTTTTTTTTTTCCAATTTCTATAGCCCGATCGGGACATATTCGCCAATTGGCGAATAATCGCCACTAAAAAAATCCCTGTCTGCATCTTCACCTTTGGTGTCCTTCAGTGTCGTATCAACTGTCTTATGTTGTTCACCTTTCTTTGTTTGCACTTCTTCTGTATCTTTAATTTGTGCATCTTTTTTTGTTTGATCTCCATCTGTTTATTTGAGATCTTCACCTGTTACATTTTGATTTCCTCCGATGACATTCTGGTCATCGATTGTGTCTTTCTTTTCTCCTTCTTCTGCATCCTCGGGTATGCTTGTATTGGGATCGGGGGTCTTCTCCTTCTGTGAGATTATACTGATTGCTTGAATCAATAATGGCATCTGGCCAGGTATGTGTACTTGTGTAGCATCAATAGATGTATCTTGATCCTTAGGTTGATCAAATGTAATAATAATATCATCATCTCTCTTTAACTCATTTGTAGGATCATCGATGATGTCAATAATAGTATTATCCACAGTATTGTCTGACCATGTTTCATCAGCAACATCCATATCCTAGTTGCATGTTGTGTTCAATTCTTCTTTGTCCAATTCTACTGTTGTGACATCCTCTGTGTCATTTATCAGTATGTTCTCTGGGCTAGGTTTAGTCGTAGATTCATCATTATGTGGCTCATTTGTGAGAGGTAATTTTCTCTCGGGGCTTGCCTCCTCAGTAGGTCTATTGAGTATTTTACTCCAAATTTTGTTACTATCCTTCTCTAGCTCTATAAGCTTTCCCTGTAGAACCTTGTAAGCTCTCAACTTGGGTGAGAACTCCTTTGCATGTTTCTCCATCATCTCCTAGATTTCTTCCATTTTTTATTTGAGAGGCATAAAAGAAACTAGGACTCGTTCCCTTATCTCCTTCTCATTCTTTAATGCATAAGTCCATCTGGCAGATAATCTTTCATGTAGTTCTTTTTTCATTTTGTCATCAAATTGTACGGGTACATATTTGAAGTTTATAATTTCTTTTATTAGTGCTTCGTCTACCTTGTTCTGATGTTCGGGCTCTAATGTTAGCCACTTTCTTACGTTGGTGTCAGTTAAACCACCTATTTTTGCAATTGACTCACATATCTCATCAATAGTTTCAGGAATCTTAGTCTTTTTTGTTTGGAAATATTTATCTTGCTCTATGTCCTATATGTCTTCCTTATTTAGGATTAGTTTCCTTCTCCTCTTTGGTGTTGTGGTCTTTTTGGTTGGAACTTGACCTTTCTTAATCGATGAAGGACTTGCATCCTTTGTTGTCTGACTCCTGGTCCTAGATATAGTAGTAGTCCTTGGCTTCTTAGTTGGTGGAGGTAGTGGTGTATCTGACTTTGTGGACTACGAGTCACTCTCCTTCTCAACTTCACCAATGGGTGATTGTCCCTCATTTTCTTCTTTCTTTTCAGTTTCTTCTTCTGTTACCAACAACCTTTTCTTCAAACTCTTAACCATCTTGTCTTTCTTCCTATCAATATTCTTCACAACTAAGCCAGTTTTAATCCTTTATTTGGCTTCTTCATAAGTTCCAAATTTAGGTTGTGTTTTATCTAATGGCTCATTTATCAATGCCTCAATTGTATTTGATGCTTGATCTATGTTCACCTCATAGTCATCCATGTTGTTCTCGGTACAGATGGCTTGATGTGGGTATAGTAAGTGTCTATCGTAAAACATATGTCAGTCTTGAAATTTTCAATTAACAGTTCTAGAATCCTTTCTCTCTTATGCATTCTTTCTTTTAATCCAGCAAGGTATTCATCCATGACTGATTCAACATTATCTCCTAGTGATTTGATGAACTCACTAATCTATATGGTCACTGGTCTTGTTGTGTCCAATTTGACATTTCCTATGGACGGGAAAGATTCTTGGAAATACAAAAATATGCACATGATGAGAGATCCAAAATTACATGAATTATACTTTGCATTTCTTATTGTCTTCGTGTTCTCTTCTAATTGTCCGAGTAGCAGTTCTGATAGATCCAACTGCAATCCCTTCTTGACAATCTTGTAAGTTGTATCCACTACTCCGGATGTAATGTTGTTCATCCTGCTAGCCTGAAAGAACTTGTATCCTAAGACACATGCTCCAAATTTCAGTTATCATCATTGATGGTGGATACCTTTAGTCCTCTTCCATCCCATGTTGCTCCAATATTCTTCTCAATTTCTACTTTAGGCAAGTGCTTTAGTTACTTTACCTTATCGGTTATGGGATATTAGGTAATAGCATGTATTACATCCCTGGTTATCAGTTTTGGCTCATCCAGCCATAACTTTTGGTCATGTATCCTGCTTAGTACTAATCAAATCCATTCAGTCTTGAACTCCTTCGAGAACCATAGGGAATTTGTGAGCCCTTTTACCTCAATGTTCTTGTGCTCTTCCTTGATAGTGTCATCATCATTACAAAGCTTCTTGAAAGCTTGTTCAACTTCCAGGTCTTCAATTTATGCAATCTTGCAGTGTATATATGCTCGCACATCTTCGACAAGAAAAACCCTAGCTGGTATTCTTGAGAATACACCAACATTGTCGGGTTGTGAGGCAACCTCTGGGCATATCTTATACTTAGGTTCCTCACATGTACTGTTCTTGATTAAGTTAACCTTGTTCTTCTTAACATTCTTGAGCTTAGCAGTTCTTGATGTAGTTGCCATTGATTCTGAAATTAGGTCTTTCCTGTAAATGATAAACAAAGTTCTTGATTTATGTTGGTACTTACTTTTCACCTATGTAGCTATTAGGAGTCTGTTTGGAGTGTTGTGAACTAGGTTGGAGTCGCTTTGCAATGTTGTCACTTCATGCTCATCTTTCGTTCTGTCTCTTCACTCTTGTCGCTTGGTGAGAAATGAAACCCTTCTGTTGTCTATTTATAGACTTTGCCCTAAGTCGAGTCATTAATGCTCAACCACTTCTCAGTGTGTGAAGACGGAGTCGTCGGGTGATAAACTAACTTCTCTTTCGGTGAAAACGTGATGCTTTGGGGTAGTTGTTAACTTATTACATTCATCGACAGATTTTGGTGTATGGAGAAGACACATTGTCAACTCACATGATTACCGACGGATCTCGGTTTACACTAGCGACGTAGCCTTTATGTATTAACCGACGATTCTCGGTAAGTGTAGGCAACTTAGCTTTATATGTACACCGATGCATTTCGGTATGTATTGACCGATGAAATTGAATTCACAGAATTATAACAAGTAATATCATAGTGTATCTTTAATCATGTTGATTTAATATTTTAACTATGTATAATGGAACTGGTGCAAAATATATCTTGGTATAATGCAATTCCATACTTACTTGTTATGCTTAGGTGGGGGTGGTGATGTCACCAGATCCATTCGATAAGGTGTCACCAATTGCATTGCTCGGTCCAGCTTCATCAGTGTTTGTAGCTTTCATCCACATTTTGTTTCTCATCTTCCTGATGTCTTCAATGGTGTTTCCATTGGCAAAGGTGTTGGTCTCTGTGGTCTTTCTTCAGATGACCAACTTTATGACACTGTAAACATGTCATTCTGGGGTTAGTCCAACCTCTAGACTTTATTGTCCATTATCTCATATAGTTTGTAGCTATGTGACCAAATCTTCTACATGTTGTACAGTTTGCCCAAGTGTTGTAATCCCAAACATATTGGTTACCGACTGTTTTCGTTTGATAGGCAATTTCTTGACCTTTAGGCTTCCATGCTTGCTTTTTATTCTTCCGTCATTCAAGAGATGTTTGCCCATGCATTTTGCAAGTAGGACAATATTTTTCCATGTAGGTTTCCTTCTTTGGTTGTTTCACCTCAGATTTGCATTCATATGCTTTATGTCCTTTCTTGTTATATTTATAACAATTTCCTATGAATGAAGGTGTGGATTTAGGAATACCTTCCATTTTGCTCCTGCAAACAGGTGATGTGTGGTCTTGCCTTCCACAGTGATTGCATGTTAGATTTCTTGGTCTTGGATTTGCATAGACATTGTTTAGATCAGCTTGGTTGGGTGATTCTTCATTCTCGGTATAGCCTAGTCCGGTGTTGTTGTTGGCTCTCCTTTGTCCATCAAGAAAATCATCCATCCTTTTGTTGCTTTCTTCAGCTCTCTTGATTATTTCATTATGTTGTTGTTGAATTCTTACTTCTTGTTTCAACTTTTCATTTTCTTCCCTTAGTTCACCAATAGCTTCTATTATTTCGATGAGTTATGTATTCATTCTTTTTGCCTCTTGATTCATAAGAATAATTTGATTTGCAATATCATGATGATGTTCTATAAGGCTTTGTATTTCAGACTCTTCTCTTGTAGCTTTTTATTTATCTTCCTTCTGTCATTAATAGCTAGTGTTCTCTCTTACTCACCTTGTCTAGCATTGTTCATGACATCAATCATTCTTACCATATGTGTCTCTTGACTGATTTGCAAAGATTTCAGTTGTCCAGCCAGATGTTGATTGATTGATTTTAGACTTGTGATACTTTCTTCTGATGTGTCTGATGCTTTGCTAGTTGTAGATCCTGAAGACTCAAATAGATTTGGTATATCTTCTTCATGGTAATTTGTTTCATTACAGTGAGATGTCATAATCTTTCTTTCATCTAGCAGTTGTCTCATCTTGATTCTAGCTTCTTTATATTGCTTATAGAAGATCTGAATTTCTAGCTTTTGATTCTCAATACTCTTGTCAAGCCTATACTTCTCCATTGTATGATTTTTTCTCTTAAGTCTTTAAACTTTCCAAATAAGAGATCTAGCTCTAATACCAATTGTTGGAAATAATGAGAAGTGTGTACTGAGAGGGGAGGGGTGAATCAGTACCTCTAAAACTTTTAGTTAATTAACTTTTAACCTTATGTAATCAAATCTTTGTTTTACCGATCATATCCATTGTTCTTTCTTTATGCATGTGATATCAATTCATAATCTTAATTGTATGTAGACATTCATAGAAACATTCATGAAAGTAATTGACACATAACACAAGATATGGTAATGTAGAAAATCCTTGTTAGAAGGTAAAAACTGTGGTGGGGATGACACCAACAAAAACTTCACTATCTGCAAATTGGAAGGGGTCGGTTAAGACCTACAATTTTGATCACTTCTGATGATCTACCCTGTTAGGAGTATTATGTGGAGACTGGTTAAGGTCTACTCTATTAAGAGCTTTAGCAACATTATTTAGTGTGCACTCGGTTAAGAGATTTACAATAAGATTGTTAAATACACCTTTTTTGAAAGGACTTCTTCTATTTGCTACACTTGTCAGAATGCAGACAAAAAAACTCATTAACCTGAGTGTGCGCAATCTACAATTTATGATTACAAATCCATTCAAGATTACATGTATAAATGTATCACCTAATGTGATTGATTAATACCTCTGTTGCTTGGTAGCCTTAGTTCTTGGTTCTTGATAACCAAATTCATCTTTTGTTCTTCTTCTTCTTGAAACTCTCAGTCTGATCCATAGATGTGCTCATTGGCTATAATCATCCTCTCATCCTTTTCAAATGAATGATTACAACATCTATTTATAACATAAATTGACCTAATTAATTTTGATCTCCTAGTTTGCATGATTTTAATCAGTTAGACTAATTAAAAAAATTACAATTATGTTTCTTTTTCCTCAAGAAATGGATTTAAAACAAATAAAAACTCTATAAATAGAATATAGTTGTTTTATCTGACGTGGAAGTCAGATCCACTTTTCTCGGGATATAACTAACTTTCGGTGTCTGATGCTCAATTTGCTCTGAAATCAGTTTGACTGTCTTTCGGTGTTCCTCTGTTGAACTATCTATCAGGTTCCTCTCTTGTTTTTTCTCTCGGTTTGCATTATATTCTACTTGTCGGGTTCCACTGTCGATTACTCCTGTTGGGTTCCACTTTATCATGTCCAGGTTGCACTGTCGGTTTACACTGTAAAACTTGTGTCGTTGGGTTTCCCTTTACTTAGCAATTTTGGTCTGAACTGAAACCTGACTTTTGGTGTAGTGTAACTGACAGTTCATAACAACTGTTTTCTCTTTGCATACTAATGGAAAAACTTTGTCATCATCTACATCAAGAAATTGGATTCATCTCCTTTAAAGTAATAATTGATGGTGGCAAATAAGAATAAAGTATCATTTATAAGTATATCCTTAATGACTTGTATATCCTTTTCTATACAACAATCTATGTTCATATTTATTTTTATTCTTTTTTCTTAAAAGTATGGGGATAAATATTAAAAAAACTTATTGGATAGTGATCTCAAAGAAATTTAATATTGACAGTGCCAAAATAGAGTGACAATGTTATTACAAATTATGAGCAGTGTTGTTTAGAATCATTGTCAGTTAGATTTTAGAATATAAGCAGTCATCAAACCATAAAAGTGAATTTTTGAGGTGAGTGCAGTAGTTACACGTTAGTCAGAGACTCCATATGGTTGTAGCATCAATCAAGGAGGATTTTCAAGTCCTAATTAGCAACCTTCACTTATTTTGAGTCATTTTTGCATTCTAGTGAGATAATAAACATGTCTGCGTTCTAGTAAGATAAATTTTTGCAACAAATGAAATGAAACAAATAAAATTATTGTCATATTATTACCAATGCATGCACACAATAAAAAAAAATTAGACCACATTTCAATTATAAATATTTAAGTTTCAAAGTAGAAAGACATGCACACATTGAGCAAATTGGATCGAATATCATTTTTCCTATATATCAAAATGTACAATAATTGTGTATGTATACAAAAATGGCACAAATGCCAAGTCAATAAGATTTTGAAAAAATGTTGCACATGTCATCTAAAGGTCGATATATACAAAAAAAATGTCAAATATATACATGAATTGATCCTTTTATGACCACAACTAACACTATATGTTTCTGTCAAATCCCATGGTTGTGGTGGATCAGAAAAATTAAGCCTCTTCAAAGTAGTATGTGGCTCTGTAGATGGATGCAGAACAATAATTCAAATTATGGATTAGATTACTTTTGTCAAAAATAGATTAGAGTTGTCAAAATAACATCAAATAACTATATATTAAACTATAATTTATTTTTAATTGAATTGTTGATTAACTCATGTGTTTCTCTTGCTCTTTGGCTTTGTGATACATGTGGTGGATCTCTTCTTTGATTCTCAGGACTCCTAACAAAATGGAAAGGTAGAGGATCTATGGGAAGTTGTGAAGGGGGTTGTAATAGGTAAAAGATAATTAATACAAGTTAATAACATATATAGTTAAAAAACACTAAAAAAATAAAAATGCATGTATTTATATCTAAATACATATGTTTAATGTATATATAGAAAAGAAATGTGTACCAGAGCCTCAGATGGTTCTCTTGTACTCCTAGGAGCCACCATCATTGATGAAACTATTGATGTTTATAGCTTCGGTCAGATAAACATAATCATGGATGATAATCTCAATCAATAGAATGATTTATGAGTTATATGTATATATATATATGAATATACATAATAATAATAATTGAGTTTATTATTATTATTACATATTTTATCATACATACATACATAATTATATTTGGATATTAAACCATAAATCATTATATTAATTTATTCTATGTGGAATCAATAGTCATCTTTATGTTTAACATACTACCAATTATGTGTAATGTTTGCAATGTGTAATGAAGAGATGTATTGGTGGAGAGACATGTCTCCACATATGTGGAGACATGTTTATCCATTGATATGTCTTCTTACTCATATACATATAATCCAAAATAGATTGATTGAAGGCAAGTACAGAAATAAAATAGTGCAAGCCAATATTACATCGATCTCCATCATAGATGTTGAGCTGTACTTCAACATGGTATCAGAGCAAGTTCCCTACTAGGTTTATGAGACTTTTCAAATAATTTATAATCATCATCGTATGATATGTGCACAAAGGTCGGTTTCTTAAACTATCTTTGGTATCGAAGGTTTTAGGCTGAGAATTGTTAAAGAAACATGAGGAGCATAGTTATCCTTTACGGAGACATACAATATATTTGTGACAGTTCCCAAGCCTAATACTCTTTGAGACAACGAAAATGGTATGTTGAGATTCGTGTTTCAATGTGACAAAAGTTCTTTGCCAGGTCTTATCTATTTCGACAGCCTACAGGTGAAACACAGGGACCATCCGTATAAGAACGCTGCATAGAACAAGATAGGATTCATGATCTTCAGCAGTATATAAATAGTTGGAGGATATCAGAATTTTTTTTAGGGGAGGATATCAGAATTACTGGTCTATATTCATGGATTTGATATTGGGCAGGGGTTTTTCTATATGAAAATCATCTCCATACACAAAGACAACTTTGGTTGTATAGTGAACACAAGACTTGTAGACAAGCTTAGAGGATGAAATATTAATATTCAATTCCATATAGTTTTAGTCTGGGACAAATCTAAGATTTCAAATATTTCATATTCTCTTCTTGTCGACGAAGGAAATACCACAAAGGGGGGTCAACCTTATCATGGACGACTATCATTATCGATGGTGAGGAGTCAACCAGCCACTCAGCGGAGAAGATAAAAAGGAGGACGCCCGCAGAGATACCAAAAGCTTCTATCGACACTTTTACTTCCTTGCAACATTGAATTGAAGGAAATGATTGCGTTTTAGACCTGCCAACATGTATAAGTGCATCGACCATAAAAAGAAGGAAGAATCAATATGTTGAAGAATCATCGCCTGGATAAGAGAAAGAATATGGTATAAGGCTCCACAACCCAAGTCAATACATACAAACAATTGCCTCAATCAAAATAAAACACCAATCATGCGAATGGGATTCTGTGGATTAAACGCCGCGTTGATTTAGGTTTGGATCGAGAACTTCTTGAGCCAAATCATCCCTGGCTATGTTCATTGAGTTCCATCACGTTGGACCTTGCGTGATGGTGACAATGCTTGTGTGTGATATACAATGTGTTCATCCACAGAGGGCTACGAAATAGATGTGTGCAGCTTTCCTTCACAGTGAGTTGGATGGAGATGAACTCATTGATAGGGTGAAGCCGAGCTACCGATAAATTGGGATGTATATGATTCCACGATTGTATTAGGATCACAGAGACAAAAATATTGCTGCAATTTTCGTCGAGTGGGTTGGGTTGAGTGGGTCTTCGATGTCATGTGAAGCATTATAGAGGAATGGGATATTTATCCCATTGGTATCCCACAAAAAAGAAAAAAAACTATATGATGTTTAAAATATCCACTGCCCATAATGCATATCAAAATTTGGAAAAGATTGAAAGTTATTTTCTTAACATCGACACAGGAGGTCCATCTCAGAAACAGATTGAAATGTGCGGGTGAATTTTCTTCACTGCAATAGAAGGAGTCTAAACACGAAGAGTGGATGGTTTAGGTTTCCAAACATGTCATTCCTGCAGAATAGATAAACACTGACGGGGAGACAAGTTCGAAGTTATTATAGAACTAGTCCACATATAGTCAGCAGAGTGTGTGACTAAGGGTGGAAGCAATACGGGAGTTCCAAACTGGGTCTGGGTGATATGGAGAGTTGAAGATGAATAGACTGGAAGGGACTTTGTAGGAGCTTAACCGAAGTCCAATCCCTTCCTCCATTGGATGACAGCTATCAATATGGGTGGCATCGAATAGTTTATTATTTTTACTTTATAACCGTATTCAATCCTACACTATAGAAAATATTGAACCATTGAAGACCAAGCTGTGTTAAGCATGACACCATCACTTACATTGTATATAAGTGTGTTGGGCATTCTATATTGATCGTGGCTTCACCATACAAACAAAAGAATCACAAGTATCAATTATAATACTAGTTTGAACTATCAACCCCTACTACATGGCATTTAATTACCTGTGATTCATATTGGTACATGTGCGATCTATTTTGCAGCATTTGAGCTACTCCAAAAATCCATCTGTAGCTGAGTTGGAGACGTGCTATTGCCTTCTCATTGCTGGGAATTGATCCCCTAATTTGAGGATTATCCACAAGGTTGTCATGATTTGATATCAAGTCTACGATATTGATCAGGCTATATTGGAGTTCATGGATTAATATTCTATAGTCGCCGTAATGGACTCACTTTCAGATTCCAAAGTTAGAGATTTTGTTCAGGCAAGTTCCATGTTTTAAACATGAACAATCCAAAATTGATGGACATATATTGGGTCTATGTGCAAGGTTGAATATTTTTCATTCTATCTACGGAATATCCAATAATTACACTTTGTGGAGATTTCCCATTGGTGGAGTATCTACATGCTAAACAGATTGAATAGGACGAGCATATATAAATTTAAGAGCTCTAATACATTGGTTTGAGAATTCCCATTTTATGTGACTATCTGGGAAGAGT